>JADRCD010213318.1:17819-38903 GCA_019843815.1 Montemys delectorum
GTGTGTGTGTGTGTGTGTGTGTGTGTGTGTGTGTGTCTGCAGAGGCCTGAAGAAGGAATTTCGGGTAGTTGTGAACTGTCTGATTTGGGCATTAGGATCAATCAACCATTGAGCCATCTCCCCAGCCCCTACAACTGGCGGGTTAAAGAGATAAATAACAGTAAAGGGCAGAGAAGGGAGGTTTCTTCAATATGGCCACATGGGGTTATGGAACAAAGAGATTCCCCACCCATGACACCCACCCATGCCCCAGGTCCATCATTAGGGTCCTGATGAGGTTCGGGTTTCAATAGAGGGCCAGAGGCATGCATAATTAATAGGCCTGGTCAGATGTGGTCCCATGAATCACAGACTTAACATGTGGCCTCCGGTGTCTCCTGCACGGGGTCTGACAAGTTGTCAAAATTGAAATCTCTTTCTTTCACCTTCAGCCTTTTCTTTCTCCTAGTGTGAAATCGCTTCCTTCCCTTCCCTACCTCTGAGGAAATTTCAGTAGTTTGATTGCCAAAAAGAAGGATACAATTGTTTCTCTTTAGGATATTTTTTTTTACTTCCCCCAGGATGAAAGGGAAACATGTTGCTGGGGTAACTGATGGGTGCCAGGTGTAAGGACAGGTTTTGAGAAGGCCAGAGCTGGGGTTCTCCACTTGGAGGCTGTGTGCCTGACATACAAAGTGACCCAGTCACGCCTTAGTAAACATAGCTTCGCAGGGGAGCCAGGTCAAAGGCTTCCAGGCAGCTAACTCAAGGGCTGCGTTGTTCAGGAAGTGCCTTGGAGGGTAAAGGACAGCTGCGTGCTGGAGAGGTAGACTCTGAGGAGCTCAGGGCCAGCCTCATGACTCTGTAGCCCCTATCTTGGAATTACCGATCATTTCCCTACAGGTGTCATTTCGTGCAACGGTGTACCCTCTCCACCGGACGGAATTGATCCTGACAGAGTTCAGCAAATCAAAGCCTGCCTGTCTCACCAAGGAGATGGTTTGGCCAATTGGATACTTAAAAAAACAAAACAAAACAACCCCCTCCCCCAAAATAAACCCTTAAAGTGTTGGTGCTGTGATGGTTGACGCCAATTGTTTGTGATGGTTGACACTGACTGTCAAATCTACCGTCACCAGAGAGACAAGCCTCTGGGCCGCATGTCTGTGAGGAATTTTTTATGTGTGTTAATTGAAATGGCAAGACTCACCCTTAAGGTGGGCTGTGCCATTCTATTGGCTGGGAGGTTTGGACTGCACATAAAAGAGAAAGTGAGATAAATATCAGCAATTCTTCCCCTCCTCCCCCTCTCCCTTTCCTTCCCTTCCCAACTGTGGTTGCCACCTGGCCATCTGCTTTACTTGTCTCTTGCTACCATGGCTCCCCCACCATGATGGGCGCAACCACGGAACAGTGAGCTGAACCAGACCCTTCCTTTCGTATGTTGCTCTGGTTAGGGATTGGGTTGGCGATGAGAAAAATGACTAATACAGCTCTGGGACATCTCAGGAAGACTGGAGGTTGCCAGTGAGATTGCAGACCTGGCCAGTGAGTGCTAGAGACACCAGGAGACTGTGGGGAGCACTTAACCCCAGTCAGTGCTGAGTGAATGACAAGCTAGTGCTGCCTCCCACAGCCTGCGACTAACAGCTCGGCTTTAAGGATGCTTTACGTGATGGGTGGCCAGGTCAGAGCCAACTAGGACCACAGGGGAATAATGCTGGCTGTGAAGCTGTGTTCCCCGGTGACCGAATTTTCCCAGGGTACTTACTGAATAACACCAAAGAGACGTCTACTTGGGGTCATTTTCTTTCTGAACAAATAACAGTCTAAATATCTTGCTGCCATAAAACTCAGAGACTTTGAGGATCAAACCAGAAACGAATGTAGTAGTTCTCCAAATAAATTATATTGGAGTCTTGGCCTAAAACTATCCATTCATATGTGGTCCTTATACCAACTAAATTGAATTAAAATGTCTTTGGAGGAGGGGACATTGGGTTTTGGCTTTTACAAGACAGGGTCTCTTTGTGTAGCCCTGGCCATCCTGGAACTCTGTAAAAAAGGCTATCTTCAAACTCAGAGATTTATGTACCTCAGCTTCCCAAGTGTTAGGATTAAAGGCATGTGCCACCACTATATATATATATATATACATATATATATATATATATATTTTACAACATGATATTTGGAGTATGTATATATTTGGAGGTGTTACATAGGATAATTTTCATGTGTTATCTGACATAACTATCTTCCTGTGGTAAGAAGACTTGAAAAACCTACTCAGGGGTTTTCAAATATGCAGTATTTTTTACCATAGTCACGTAGGTGTCTTAAGCATCCTCCTCAGCCACACTGAGATGCTGAGTCCTCTCACCAGCATCTCTCCCGGCTGCTCCTCTGTTCAGGCCTTGATAACTATTTCATTCTGCTTTTATGAATTTGGTTTTTCAAGCTTTCAGGCCTGAGCGAGATCAGTCGGTATTTTACTCTCTGTCCTGCGTTTATTTTACTTAATATAACATCTGTAGATAGTTTCACCTGTGTTGTTGCAAGTGATATTATTTCCTTCTTGAAGCCTAGATAGTATGGTATGTGCACAAACCTACATTTTCCTCATCCATGGATGTATCAAAAAACAAATAGATTGATTCCTTATGCTGACTGCTATGAAAAGTGTTACAATTATCATAGGAACACAGAACTTTGACATTTGGATATTCATTTATGCCCTTTTGTGGTTCTGGGGATTAAAACCAGGACATTCCACATACTGGGCAAGAGCTTGCTTCACCATTGAGCTATAGCCTCAGCTGTAACATACGGCTTTTAGATACATACCCAGGAGTGGATTTCCTGGCTCATATGGTAGGTTCCAATTTTAATTTTCTTAAGGGATCATCATAGTGTTTTCATAATGACTGTTCTAATTTGCATTCCTGCCAACAATGTGATGTTATTCCCTGTTTTTCCCACAACCTTGCCAAAATGTACCTTTTATCTCTTTTGCTGTGTGAGAAAAGATCTCATCATGTAGCTCAGGCTGGCCTCCATCTTTCAGGAATGCTACAATGTTACAGGTGAACAGCACCAGGCCTGTTTCCTTTCATTAATTGATAACCATTCTAACAGGAATAATTTACATTTCAGGCTTTGATTTGCATTTTCGGCTGAGTAGTGATGTTGAACTATTTGTATCTGTTCTGCAGAATTTCTAGTTAGAACCTTACCTGTATTTTACTGAGCTGTATGCTAGAACATTGAATCCCCTGTATCCTTTTCGTTATTAACCCCTTAGCACATGCATAGCTTATAGATAACTTGTCCTGTCCCATAGGTTGCTTCGCTTCATTCATTAGTTCCTTTGCAATGCAGAAGATTTTTTAGCTTAATGAATACAATTGTCTAGTATTCAATTTTGTTGCCTGTGATATTCAAAACATTATTACCTAGATACGTGTTCTGATTGTCTCATGTTTTCTTTGAGTAGAGCTTCATATCTTACATTTACACGTTCTATTAGTCTACCTATATACTGCTGGGTACTTTCCCCTTCCCACCATGGCTGCAAGGTCAGGCACCTGAACATGCCTTCAGGAAGGGGAGAGGGGCCTCAGCAGCAGGCCCTGTAGCCCTAACTCCTTCCACGTCATAATCTTCTTATTTTAAAATAAAGGTCTATTTAATTCTCGTTTGTTATTTTATTTATGTTTATTTATTTATTTTATGTTTATGTGCCTATATGTGTGTATATAATATGTACCAAGTATGTGCAGTGCCCAAGGAGGCCATAAGAGAGGTGTCAGATACTCTGAACAGGAGTTACAGATTGCTGTAAGATGTTATAAGGGTTCTGGGGACTAGATCTGGGTTCTCTTCAAAGGCAGCCCATATTCTTAAACTACTGAGCCATCTCTCTAGCTACCGCCTCCCCAAAACTCATCCTGTGAATGTGGACAATGGTTTTAGGAACTCCTTGACTTTTACCCTTGACACTTGGTGAGTTCTACACAATGACTGTATATTTTATTTTAGAAGGTGGCATCGCTTACCACAGGAGATCACAGTGAAATGGGATTTGGTTTGCATTTCCAAGGCCTGCTCTCAGCCAGGCCCCATGATATAGAGTCATGCTCATGATTCCAATGAATTTTTCCAACACCCCCGTGAGATACTAAACTTACACCAGTTTTCACGTGAGGAGACTTGCAACTGGGAAAACATCTTCCCCAGATCAACCAACTACAGAGTGATGGATCCCAGACTCAAATCTAGTTCTACCTGGCTGAGCAGCCTAATAAAGATTACTGTATTAGTTGAGGTGTCTGTTTGTTTATTTGTTTGTTTTAAATATAGCTGTTTTTACATATGCCAAGAAAAGCCCCCCAAAACAGAACTTGGAAATACTCATCAAAACATGTAAGTGTGTCTTGCAGCCTATATTGTTACCTCTTTTTGAGAGTGGGGAACAAAATGTGTGGCTCAGTCTCATTACTTATCACAGGGTAAAGACTGCTAAGCACTTATCCAAAATCTGAGCTCACTTTTCCTCCCTGAACGCATAGCCGAACTGTGTCCCAGGTCCTTCTGCCATCAGGAATGGCTCAGTAATATTGGGCAGAACGGATACATGCCATCGCCTGCGTGGCCCATGATAACGTACCCTTTGCTATCTTCCAGGTTGTGTCTCCTGGTAGCTTGATTTCAGCATCCAGTATGACCTCCAAGTAACCTGAACTTCAACGTGAAGACTTGATGACACAGAGCTTCCAGGAACAGATTTTCCAATGGAGAAAGGCTGTTGGTCTCTCTGAATTAGTAGGTGAGCACAGAATGAAGGCCCGCCATGGTGGAATGGTTATGTCTTTTGGGCATCTGGCCGCAGCACTTAGCTTGCGCTGATGAACGCAGTTACTGAGAGAACAGCAGGTGCAGGAGTAGAGTATGAGACACCCGGACCAGATGGAGACGAATGCTCCATGAAACCTGGGCACACTCTGCTGATGCTGCTACTTATGCCCCAGAAAACAAACGTAGTTATTCAAGGTTTTCTGACTTATCCCTTAATGCCAATAAGAGCCAGCTCTCTAGCTATAGCCTAGCTATAGTCCGTACATAAACATGATTCACATATTACATGACCCTATCAGGTTTGCTAATGGTCTCCAGTTCCCTGGGTACCATTCTCCTTTCATGTATGCATGCAGAAATTTGTTAAGACCTTAGACGTTTGGGGAAAGCAAGCCATTGGTCTTCCTCTTCAAACATGATTCCAGGACTTGGTCTTAAATGTCTCGGAAATGTCATTTCTTTTCTTCCCCCCGCCTCCCCAGACAGGGTTTCTCCATGTAGCCCTGGCTGTCCGGGAACTCACTCTGTAGACCAGGCTGGCCTTGAACTCAGAAATCGGCCTGCCTCTGCCTCCCAAGTACTGTGATTAAAGGCGTGCGCCACCGCCGCCTGGTCCTTTCTTTTTTGAATACTTTGTGTTGAGGGGAAATGTCTCAAAAGATGGCTTTTACGGCAAACAGGCACTTCAGCCTTTCAGTGAAGCTCAGGTAGTCAATTGCAAACACTCAGGGCCCCTTCTAATTTGTGGCAAACACTCAGGATCCCTCTGAGGAAGACAAGCTTGAATTCTCTGCTCTTCTTACACCACAATTCACACTTCGTTTCACAGTGTGAAGCTGAAGGGTTGCTGGTTCTCGCCTGGCTGGAGCCAGCCTTGCCTTGCTTTAGAACGTGCTGAGATTGAGAATCAGATGTGCTTTGTTTTTGAAACAGTGTCTCTCTCATACAATAGCCCAAATTGGCCCAGGTTAGCCTTAACTCAAGATTGTTTTGCCCAGGCTTCTCAAGTGCTTAGATTACAGGTATCGGGGTGTGACGCCTGGTTCTGAAAAATCAAATTTATGCGAAAGGTTGCTTAGGGATAGAACCCGGATGTAGAAACACACAAGTGGTGGTGACAAGGAGGACTCTGGTCCTCAGAGCACGTGGAAACCTCCTTGTCTAGATGCGATGGGTATATATTGTGCTCACATACAGGGAGACTTCATACACATGAGAATTGTGTTGATGAGATACCACATGACACACGGCTACAGTGGCCTGCTGCTTTTACAAGTTCAGTTTGGCAGGTGTTCTAGTTTCTGTTGCTGTGATTAAAATGAAACAAAGAAACAAACAAAAAACCCAAACCCCCCAAACAAAACAAAACAAAAAACAAAAAAGCCAATGAAAATCCCAAACCAGCAAACAACCCCTCCCCCCTAAACAACAACAAAATCCCACTGGGTTCCAGTTTCCTTTCTGTTTCTCTGATAACAACCCGGGGAAGAGTTTAGTTAGCTTACACTCCAGGTCACAGTCCATCACTGATGCAAGCCAGAGTGGGGAACACAAGCAGTAACTGAGGCAGAGACCATTGAAGATGCTGCTCACGAGCTTGCTCACTGGCTCTGTGTTCAGCTAGCTTTCTTTCACAAGCCAGGCTCAGCTGCTCAGGGATAGCGCTGTCCATAGTGAGTCGGGCTCTTCTCCACCCAACATCTGTCAAGACAGTGTCACAGACATGGCTCTAGGACAGTGGATGGAGGGAATACTTCATTTGTGGCTGCTTCTTCTTTTTGAGCCTCCAAAGTTGTGTCAAGTTGACAGTAAAAATTAACCAGGGCAGCAGGCTGCCTTCCAAACTTCCCCCGTACCTCTGCAAGGTGACTCAAGGTTATAAATGAAGCCCTTACAACTCTGGGTGGCATTTCGCCAGAGTCATATGAGGGTTGTCCGTATTACAGCAGTAGTGGTATAATATTCCCCTTAAATATTGACTTCCAACATATTGAAGTGATTCTTAATGCCTTTCTCTTAATAAACCAAACAGAGAAAAGAATATGAAACCATTATAGCTTATAAAGATAACATTATTTTTGGTCCAAATGGTATTTGGTGTTTGAATGTCTTTATTTTTTAAATTAGCATATATGGTCATGAATTTATTCATTATACCTACTGTTTACCAAATGTTATGATAAATACTGGGAATTCTGTTCTAATATAATAAGCCAAATTCATTCTGCATTTTTTTCTTCTGAGGTCTTATGATATAAATCATGTGTTAAAACTTTTTGTTTTTTGTCTTTAGCTCCACACATTTTCTTCAGAGACCATTTTGGTTTAATATTCTAAATCTCCAAGCTTCCAAGCTTTGACAAGCTGTCTCAGACACTTCAACTGCAGCCCGAGAGCCACACATGTTCCGGCATAGCTATGAATAAAGTAGGACTGTAGAGGGTACTTTCATGTAGTTATGTCAACAGGTTGGACACTCATGACTTCTTCTCCTCTTTAAGGTTTTCTGAGACATTTAAAAGATTATTACAATATTTAGTGTGTGTGTGTGTGTGTGTGTGTGTGTGTTGAAGGGGGGTTACTCATGCCATAGTACATGTGTGGAGGTCAGAGGACAACTTGTAAAATCCAGTTCTCTCCTTCTACCATGATGTCCCAGGGATTGAACTCAGGCCATCAGGTCAGGTTTGGGCAATATCTGACTTTACTCACAGGCCCAGAATCTTTTTAATCACTTTTGTTAATTTTCCAGAATGTTGGGTTCCATTATGGCTTTTCCATATGTATATGCAACGCACTTTAGTCATACTCACTCAGTTCCTAGTGGCCCCTCTCAGGGAGCTCTGCCTTTCTAGGGCTCTTCTTTAACATCCTCTGAGGCACTCAAGAGGTCCAGAGCTCAGTCTCTATTAATCACGGCTGGCCTTCCCCACATTTGTGTGCGAATTGATCACTTTTTAAATTAGGCTGAAAGATGTAAGATGGTTCCTCATCCTAAGCATGCTATTTTGTGTCCACTTCTTTCATTATGCATGAAGGGTAAAGTGGGAAACTGTTCCCTGTAGAAGTCAGCCACCTAGAAGCCATGCCTTCTGCCTTGGGAAGTGTTGGCAGTAGGGCTGCCTCCCACACTGCCTCTTACTGTCTCATTAGGAACCGTGGCTGACAAACATTGCTGCCCACAGTTTGTGATTCCTTGATGGGCCTGGACAGAGCCCCAGAACTGCAGCCCTAGAAGTAATAGAACTGTCTTTTGATAGTTTTTGTGTATGTGTTTGTGTGTGTGTGTGTGTGTGTGTGTGTGTGTGTGTGTGTGTACAGCTTAGTATCATAGTGGTTTATACCAGTTGGAAGCTGATACTGTTCTAGGAGATCAGCAAGATTCCCGGCCTTGAAATGATGGAGCAAAAAGAGATGCAGGAAGGTCAGGATTGTGAAAAACTGCCAGGCCCATCAAGGGATCACAAGAACAGTGCTGGAGGATGGAACAGTTAGAGCCTGAGGACAAGGAATGTCCCAGAAGGTCACAAGAGGGACCCACTTCACTCACACACAGATTTGCCATGCGACACTGACCAGCCCAGAATTGCCTTCTAGATTCAGCAATTGCAGGTGGCCTGGCTTATCATCCCCATGTGGCACCTGGCTTTGTCCAGTGCCTGCCTACTTGACATTAAAGGACAAACCAGAGGATGCTGCACGATAGGTAAATAAGCTTAAGAGTTTCTCAGAAAGACGGAGGCATGCGTCTCCTAGAGGTTTCTGGACCCAATGGCGGTTGTTCCCAGTGTGGCTCTGATATGTACAAGGGACCATTTGGGGATGCCTCAAGGCTCCTGTTCACCATGCTCTGGTGCATTTTGGGGGTTCCCGAGTGCTCAGACAGCCAGAGGGCATCTGTGGAATATTTTATAATCTCTCTTTCTGTGGGTTGGGCTGTCAGGGTAGAGGACACGTCCCCTTCCCCTACATTCCACAGCTGATCACCAGCTGTCCACCCTGTGTACACTGGACTTACGGCTTGCTTCATTTCTGAGGCTGATCCATTTTTACCATATTGTGACAGCAGTATTTGTAGTAAACCTGGCTCAACCCAGAGAACACAGATTGACAATAGATTGTTGCAATAACATGAGGTTTATTGATCCACGTATGTGGGGTTGCCCAACCTCGGGGGGGGGGGGGGGGGGCGTCAACCTCGAACACAGAAAGTACACATCTTTTATACCTTACAGGGGGCAGCAGCAGGGCAAGCTGGCTCACTCTGGTTGGTGGAACACAGGACAAAGGATCTCATCAGGCACTGGTTGGCTTGCTCAGGAGGCTGTTCTTGGCTCAGCCAACTTCCCTATCCTGCTCTGCGCCTGGCCTTGAAAAGTCTCTGGGAAGGGACTGAGTAACTAGGTGGTAGGGGGGATTGTCATCAGCAAGGTCAGGGTGACAGTTTGTGGTCATTTTCTAAATTCACCACAGGGAGGGGTTGGGGGGTTCTTTTGAGAACTGCTAATCTTGTTTTTGTAGACGTCATTGCGACCACCAGTTATTTTTGGTTTGGCCTTACTTAGCTTAGTCAGAATGGCCTGGTCATTTTGTCTCAACATTCTGACCATCAGAACTTCGTTTTTACAACATGTCCTTGGGTATCTCTGGAACATAGCTTCTTAGTGCTTCTCAGAAAACACTTAGCCAAATGGCTGAAGCTGCTGCTTGCTACTATAAAACTTTGTTTCCACACTGCTTGGTGCTTACAAGAGCTCCCCCTTATTTTGTTGTGAAACTTTATTTCTACATTCCCAGAACTCTGTTTTTCACTTTATTACTTCATGTTATCATTTGGTCTGTTTCTCGTGCAGTATGTATTTGACATAATGCAATGGAGTTTTTTTTTTTTTTCCTGTAATCTCAAGCATGGAAACAGGAGAACAGTTATTTACATTTTAACACACTATGATTTCTAAGATCAAAGTAATCCAACATGCAGGATTGTGACAGACTATTCTCTAGGTATTTTTTTTAAAACGTTTTTGAGAATTTTATTTATACATGTGATGGATTTTGATTAAATCTACCCCTTGTTCCTTACTACCCAACTCCTCCCCCTCACCTTCCACAGTTTTCTACCCAAAGTTACTACCCGCCCCAGCGTTCTAACTACTTCATTTAATGCTGCTTTTATGCACTCAGGTATAGGACCATCTATTAGATCATGGGTAACCTCTTAGAATCACATCTTTGAAGAGGGATGACTCTTCCAACAGCAGCCATCATTTGCAAAAACTTCTCAGCTAGTTGGGTTTGTTTTTAAGATATAAGACTATGTACGAATAATACTTAACAGAATGATGATAACCTAGACGTTTTTAGCTTCCCATAAGATTCACTAGTAGGGCTGGAGAGGTAGCTCGATGGGTAGAGGTATTAATTCTCAGTCTTGATTATCCCAGGTTGACCCCTGGAACTCGTAAAACGAGCTGGATTCGTGGTGTATACCGGTCACTCCAGCAGAGTTAGGATGGGAGGCAGAGATAGGAGAGCCACCATGACGTTAGCTTGGAGGACATGGTGCAGCAGCAGTGACACAGGAGACCCTGCTCAAGGTGAGAACTGGAGCCTGAAAGTTGTCCTCTGGCTGTTACACGCGTGTTGCAGGACACTGACCCATGGGCATAGACGTATAAAGGCTTCTAGAAGAACATGCCAGTTCTTCAGATAATTGATATTGGGGGTATCAGGTCTTTTACAAGCACCCAGACATGTACCCTGGGTACAAGGGCATTTGGGGTGTTGATTTTTATAACAAGGAACCCACCCAGTCCTCCATAGTATGCAGTTGGCATGTGGTGACCACATGATGTCAGTGGGAAGGTTCACATCTTTCCGGGTCATTAGGATTGCTGGTATTTTAATGAAAGATCTTCAAGCAAGAAATTAAAACCAGTGTTTCATTCTCTTACGCTGGAGGGCAATGCTTAATTCCTTTTGCTATTATTATAGTTATTAAAATTTATAAGCCATTTACAATTACAAAATGAGACTGCAGTACAATATGTTTCAGGGCGTGGCTCCCAAACTGGTTCTGAGTGGTTTGCTATTGGCCCATGGTGACATAGATACGCAAACAGGAATAGATACTTGGGTCTTGAGGAGTTTGACTGTGTCACTAGACTTAGAACAGGATTTAAGCCAGTCAGAACATTGTCAGATATAATGACTGACAGCCACGCAAGCTACGTGTTAGCTGTAACTACAAGACCACACATTGCTTGCTGTGCAGTGAATCTGTGGAAAACAAAAGCAGCCCATGCCCACCTTAGGGGTGGTTCTGAGTATCATTCCTACTTTGCAGCTGTGGTAAGAGAAAGAGCCCACAGCACTCCTGCGCGAGGTTACAGAATCAGACATTCCGCTTGCTTCCTCAACCCACTGCTCACAGCAGTGTATTTAGAAAGCTAAGGCTAATGGCAAGCGAAATGGAGAGTATAGATTCCATTCAAGGGTAGGACCTTGGGAGACAGATGTTTCTTTGTTCACTATGGAAATATAAAAAAACTCATGGGAGTGTCTCTTTGGAGGGAGAACCGTTGCTCCTTATGACCTGAAACCATTTGCACTCTGTTGGGGCCTGTGCTAGGGAGAGATTAAAACAAACCGAATTTCTCTTCCCATCTCTTCTCTGTCTTTTCTTCTCCCCTTCTCTTCCCTCCCTTTCCCATCTCTTGGTATGAGGGATTGAATCTAGCACCTTGTGAACACTAGGCAAGTGAGCTCTACCTCTGAGCTAAATGTCTAACTTTAGACCTGAACTTTTCTATATCTGTCTTGAAGAATCAGAAAAAAAAATAGTGTGTAGACAGGCCCACCCATTCATTGGTTTGTGGCACTTTCAAGTGTTAATCATTGTGCTTATTCTTCAAGGTACTGACAACAATTAGCTGGGCCATTATCTCTAAGAGCTTTCAAGTTAGTGGGAGAGGCCAATGACCACTAACCTCTGTTATTAATGAGATAGAGGGGACATCGTTTGTCTCACAGTTATAGGAAATAGAAAAATCAACATGAGCTCCAAACTTTCTGTCCTTATGAATATATATTCTGCTGGGATAATGTGCCAATAAATATATACACACACATCTACATCTGCATATCTATCTATCTATCTATCTATCTATCTATCTATCTATCTATCTATATTCCAAGTAGATAAAAGAAAGAGGAAGAAAAACAAAGAGGTCAAGGGACAGAGGGTATAGAGGCAATGCCTGTCCAGTGAAATGACATCTGAGCAGAGACCGGATCATATGAAGCCTTCCCCTGATGACATGTAACAGACAGGGATAGTGGCCATGGCCAAGTATTGAAGCAGTATCTCACTCCGACTAGGATAGTCAGGAAGGACTAAGGAGGAACAAAGACCAGCAGGATGCCAGGGAACCTGGGGAAGAGACAGGTCAGAATCATAGGAGAAAGCAGGCTTGAATGTGTTTCCTACTGAGAGTTGTGTGGGCGGAGATTTTGAGAAGACACTAAAACGCAGAGCAAGAGCCAGCTCAAGACAAGCCTGTGCACAAGGCCAGAACTGTCTTGCACTATAGCCTGAAGGGAATGGAAACTACAGGAGGCACTGTCAGCACAGTTTCAGTCAGGAGGACATGATTATATTTGCATTTAACAACCTCTGTGGGGAAGCAATGGCAGTAATGGAAAGAAGGAGCTCAGGACAGAAAGACCTGAATAGACAGATCAGAAGAGGGGAGAGGTCTGGGAAAGACAAAGACAGACCATGGAATCACTAGTATTCACGTAATGATAGGAGCCTGGGTTTGAACAGAGATAAGTGGGTTCAAACTTATGTACACCAGATAAGTGCTATATCACTGACTGAGATACATACTGCAGTGCCTCTTTGGATCTTTCATGGCACCTCTGTCTGGAAGGATGTTGCATATGATCTGTGTCAGTCCCTTGGGGTCAAAGTTGCTTGCTAAAATGTTTAATATTGATGGAAGAAACCCCCAAGGGACTCAGTAACCAGCTTGGACTGAAGGAGAGCAAGGCTGTACCTTAGATAGATGCACGCTGTGTCAACAAGAGTGCTAGGCATGCTGTAAGCACACTGTAGGCATGCTGCAGTCTCTATAAGAGTCAACGGGGAGATCAGTTCAGTAAGTTGTGACCATGACTCTTTAATCTTAATAGAGCAGAACAGATTATCAACTCTGAAGTGTCAAAGTAGATCACATGCAATAAAAAGGAGTTGTATATGTGTGTAGATATTTGGGTCATGACAAAAGTATGTTGCTTATTGTATAGTGGTTTTAAAAATTATTTGAAAAACACTAGGTTGGAATGCTTTTTACATTGCTGAGAATATCTGGCCCCAAACATTCACTATGCAGTTTTTGTTTTTCTCTATTAATAAATTGATAAAAGGATTCATCTACTTTAAGCATATTTGCGCAGTGCCTCTGCACTGGATGCCTGTGCTATCCATCTGGGGCTGGGACCTGAGACCAACTCAGTCTTGTTGTGGGGGTGTCTGTAGCAGTTAGATAGTAGCCAAAGTGGCAGGAAGCTGTGGCTTAGACAAAAGGACAGCATTACACAAGGACCACCACAGCCTTAACCAAAACCCATCTCCACAATGGTACCTGTCCCACATCTATCTCCATTTCTGGGGCTGTCACTACACTTGCTGTTGGATCCTGTGCCTAAGGATTATTTCTACAAAACAGCATGTATAATATTTCCTATCCTCCTTGTAGAATTCCCTCCTTACTGCAATCTCTTTGAGTCTGCCTACATGTATTTCCATTCACTGCTACTCCAGATTAACTCATCATCTTTGAAGAATCTATCTGCTGTGTGGGCTGATATAAATAATGAGCAAGGGTTGGGTCATGTGTAGAGCTGGGAATCACCTACCTCAAAGGGAAAAAGAGCTCACAAAAGCCACTGACAGGCAGCAACAGATAGGCAGCTGAGAACAGGAGGGAGTTGAGACAGGGACCTCAGAAGAGAAGGCTTACAGATCAAAATCACCCAATGTGGCAGGAGTCAAATTCCGACAGTGTTGAAATGTTGGCAAGGACTCCTGTGACAGAGGTTAGCTGGTGACTTTGTTAAGGGCCCTTCCAGTGGAAGGGTGGTAGTCGGCCTGTGGAGGAGAAGACAGACATGAGGGGAAGACAAGAGTCCTTGTCTAGACAGAAGCATAATTTCCTCTAGAGACAAACTTGAACCCTGTTTTACAAAGAGGGATAAGATATTCTATGAGTTGGAGTCACTAGACTAGGAAAGATCATTACACATTGTTAAAGCTATGCATCCTCCCTCCCCCAACCCCCATCCTACCCCACCTCCACATCTTTCATCTCATATGGGCAGTCAGGGAAGGAGTTTTGTGGAGACAAAATTTTAGACTTGTGATTAATGACTGCTGATATTTATGCAAGTAATAGTTGGATTCGTTTTGGAGTTTTTGACTACATTATAGAATCAAAAGCTTAGAATTAGAAGAAGTTCAAGACAGATGACATGGAGATCAAAAGAAAACCTACACTGGTATCCTGGGAGCATCACTGTTGTCATTAGTTTTATTCTGAGAACTGAAATATTCTGCATAATGGATAGAGATGCAAAGTATAGATTGGATTTCTTCATTGTTTAAGGTATAAACCAGACTCGAAGCCACTATTTGGCTGTCTATCACAGCCCCGAGAGAATTAAAAAATATATATCTCTATTAATTTCCCCTGTGTGTGTGTCTGTCTGTCTCTGTCTCTCTCTGTGTCTGTCTGTCTGTTCTCTCTCTCTCTCTCTCTCTCTCTCTCTCTCTCTCTCTCTCTCTCTGTGTGTGTGTGTGTGTGTGTGTGTGTGTGTTCATTTGCACACAGAGCTTGTGTAGAGGTCAGAAGACAACTTGCAGGAGCTGGTTCTCTTTCCATCCCGTGGGTTCCGGGGATCGAAATCAGATCATTGGGTTGGGCAGCAAGTGTCTTTACCCACTAAGCCATCTTGCCAGCTCAAGCGTTCAAACATCTTATTACTGGCACTATGACTCTAGGTAAGAACGGTATGTTTAAGTTGTGGCCTTAGGCTATAATCATAACACCCTCAAGGGAGATCACCAGGTGTCATGCAATTATGATGATATCTTTAAGGAGTAAAGGCATTTTCATCTGAGCATAAACATTAATATAGCATCTGTTTCCCTGGGAGGGAAAAGAAGTCACTTATTAGAAATTTTAACTTCAGGCATAAAGAGCATATTCAGATTTAAAAACCCTCTATAATTCCAGAAAACAAAAACACCTTCACCCAAATCAATTATCAAGGGGGGAAAACCCCACTGAAAGAAGAAAACAAAGCTCTCCTCTCTCTCTCTCTCTCTCTCTCTCTCTCTCTCTCTCTCTCTCTCTCCAATAGAGATATACAGCTCTCGGTTTTACTGAGTTTACTACCAGGCTTGCCTTCTTTTGATGTGGAGATCGGACCCAGGGCCTTGCCAGTGTGAGGCAAGCACTCTCTAAGGCTAAAGCCTGCTAGTGTAACTAGTCCTCTTAGCAAAAAGGACCCAGCCTGGAAAGAATTACTTTACTCCCATACATTTCACCGTTGCCTTTGGAAATATACAAAGCCACATTTGAGGTGTCAGTAGAGACCTGGGTGTGGAGGTCTGTGTTTTCAAGCGTGGAATGAGGCATGGGCTTAGGGAGATAGGGCCATGGAGTTCACTTTCAATGTCAGTTAAGTACAGGCTAGAAAAAAAAATGTGTTTCTAGAGAGAGGAGCTCTGTGTTAGTTCAATTCCCACTTGTAAGTCCAAAGGACTCATTAGGGGGTTGTGGGCTATGCAGAGAACCCATCTACTTACTGAAGATTTTTCCACAAGGTCCCGTGGCTGACATCTTTTCCTTTTGTCACATTTGAAGTCTCAAGTGAAAACTGAGTTTTAACCACCGAGGACAAAAACATCCTATGCAGAAAGAAAGAATTGACTTAAGAATTCTTGAGAAAGAACTTTGAATTTTCATGATTTCTTTGAAGCCCTTCCCTAATGACTGACTCCATTGTCCGAAGTTTCAGAGCAGGGAGTGGGAATTTCCCACTGCTCGGCACCCTTCAGGATCCCAATGGTCTTCAGAATAATTTGTACTGTAGGGTTTCGGCATCAGACCGGGACAGGAACGCTGCGAAGTTTCTTGCTCAGTAACAGTTCAGTCGTTCCTGTTCTGGTTTTAAGCTCTGGGGAGTGCAGTTGGTTGAAGCTGCTCCTGAGAACTTGGCAAGGAGCCAGCTGTCTGGAGGGAGGTGAAGCTGACTGGGGTCGAGGTGGGGACACAGTTGAGTTCTGAGCTCCTCCATTTCCATCTTGGGGACATTTTGATTTTGTGAAGATGTTCACCTCTCGGCTATGGCTTCTTGGATTTAAGATAAACATATCCTACAAGGCAGTCAGGGGTCGATGATGAAGAGAATGGCCTCTGTCTCCAGGGAATTTGTTTCCTTTATCTCTGGTAGGTTCTAGGTTTGAAGGAGAATTCAACCTAGTGCATTCCTGGCCTATTCTTTCTCCAGAGATCTGACATTTAGTTTTGACTCCCTTCTGGCTAGAGGAGTTCTAGGCCAACTTCAGCCACCGCATTGTGTAAGGCCCTCTATATGATCTTTCATTTGTACTTTTCCAGGCCTGGTGGTGTCCTCCCAATGAGCTGCTTGGCATGGAACACTGGGAAAATCCCCTTACATTCTTGCTGGAAAACCCCACATCGAAAAAAACAAAGATACCTGAGAACGTGGGTAGAACTGAAGCGCCAGCGGGTGATGCAGGGCCCTATCTACTGGCTACTTCTTCATTGTCCCATCTTCCAGTGGAGAATCGCACCTAGACATTCTTTTCCGCTGTAGAAAATGCTCAGGGGAAGCTCACTTGAAGCTTTCTTTTCCTCGGAGAGCTTCAGGGAACCTTCACCAGCTTGTTTTCAGCAACCTTAAACCTTGGTTACTTCTCTCTGAATGCCTTTGTGGTTTCTTTCCGTTGTCTGAACAGAAATGAGTTGTTATGTACCACAGGAATATGTTAGTGTCTCCCTGTAATTTTACACACACACACACACACACACACACACACACACACTCCTTTCTGTTTATAATTCCCCATCCCACCTCTTAGCCCTAAACGTTATAATAAGCTCATTCATTCGTAATTCTACTTGGTTGCATGATGTTTTTCAAGTAAGCTAGTCAATGCAGCTGCCTTCCTGGGGGTGGGAGTGGGGCGGGGGGAGGAGAGGAGAGGCTATTTAGAAAGGGCCCTGGGAGGAAAGTTGGCTTTCATTTGTCAGCAAGACATTTTAAGTCCAGCAAACACTGAAATGCTCCAGGTCTCGATGGCTTTTGCCCCCTCATCCTCTGGGGGGCTCAGGCTTTTAGTGTCCGGCTTAGGGTGAAGCAGGCGCTTGGTAAGAAAAAAAGAAAAACCAGTCTGGGAATAATTTCTCAGGCGCGGTGATTGCCTGATTGCACAAACATCGCCTCATCAATTTTCTTCCCAATCCGACAGAGGAAGTGGCATCTGTGGTGGTCATGGCGTGAATAGGAATGTGTGTTTAGAGCCGCGGGGTGGGGCCGAAGGAGAGGGGAGGAGACACTCCCAGCCATCCTGAGAGAGCCGCGGCGGCAAGAGGAACCCACAGCGCGATCTTTTCCCACGACCTTTACCCGGTGGGAGAGATCTGATCCAGACCGAGGGAGTCGACAGATTCGACTCCAAACCCAAGGCTGCTCGAGAAGCGCAGCTCTCGTCTGTAAGGCAAGAGACGAGGACGCCCGTGTAGAGAACTGACTGTCCACTGCCACCCAGACGATCCACGCCAGTCCCCTCCTCCCTGGACTCTACAGCCCCTGGCGGGCCTGTCCCCGGGGCAAAGATTCTCCACCTCGGACGACTTCCAAACCGGGGGGCGTTCTCTGGGGCTAGAGCACCAGGGTCCTTGGAGGCGTCTTTAAGGCTTTGGTCCCCGCCCTCATCGCCCGCCCTCCTCCCTCGTCCCTCCTCCCTCCGCGAGGATCCAGCGGCTAGGCGCGAGGAGCAGGTGCTGGCCACCGTATGCGGCTGCCCCGGCGGCGGTAAGAGCGGCGAGGCGAGGGGCGCTCGCCCGCCCGATCTCCGGGCCACTCTCAGGCTCCGGCGCGCGGGGACATGTCGGTGGTGACTGGCGGCGGTGAGGCGGCCGGCGGGGCCGGCGGTGGTGGCGCGCGCGTCTTCTTCCAGAGTCCCCGCGGTGGCACCGCCGGCAGCCCAGGATCCAGCAGCAGCTCCGGATCCTCAAGGGAGGACTCGGCGCCGGTGGCTACGGTAGCCGCCGCCGGGCAAGTGCAACAGCAGCAGCGACGCCACCAGCAGGGAAAAGTGACAGTGAAATACGACCGTAAGGAGCTTCGGAAGCGGTTGGTACTGGAAGAATGGATCGTGGAGCAGCTGGGTCAGCTGTACGGCTGCGAGGTACCTGGACACGGGCCGGGAGGGTCGGGACCTCTTCTGCCCTTCTGTGCCCACCCGGGAATTTCCCGTGGCTCTGGCTCCCAGGTGTGCACTGCCCCAGCTCTTGGGGACCGAATCCCTGGAGCGTGTTGATGCTTGATCTCTCTCCCCCCGGGGTGCCCTCTGGCGCCAGGGCGCAGCGTTTGGGACACCCGCTGCCTGGGTTCAACTGCCTAGGGCCAGGAGAGCTGTAGGCTCCCTTGATGGCGTGGGAAGAGGGTTGGGTCCCCGAGAAGCTCGACGCTTTCCTCCGTGTTCCCGGAGCTTGTCTGCACAGCTCTAACTACACCCAGTTGGACCTGCCTTGGGTAGCTTGCTTTGCCTGCTGCCTAATAGAGGTTGGGGAAAAGGAGAGCGCTAGGTAGATGAGGAAGGATCTTAAGAAGCTCCTGGACTGGAGACTCTGGGGATCAGAATCTCGCTTAGCTCCTTAAATTGTCCATCATTACCATGAGACGAAGGGTCCCTCTTTTGCAATCCCTTCTTCCCCAAGAGGCTCACGTAGAGCTTTGTTGCAGCTTTCCCAAGCTTTGTTAGTCCCACCGGGGCTCCCAGAGAAAGCCCCCAAGAGTGCCCAGGCAGGTGGCACAAGCAGTCCCCATCAGATTGGCCTGCTCTGGGTGCCCAAGCTTCCCCCGCCTCAACAGCACACCGTTCCCCACAGTTCAGGGACTGAAGTTATGCACAGGCAGGTCTGACACATATACATTTGATGGAGGGAGGAAAAAATGACCAAGGCCAAATGGTTTCCCCGAGAGTCTCAAGAAACAGGGGGTTCTGAATGAAGTGTTCTATTTCGGTTAGTGGAGAATAGTCTGTGAGGATGTAAGCGTGGAGATTAATAATGAAGAATGTGGCTTCCAACTTAACCCTAGATTTGTGTTCTTGCAACTGTTGGGCTTTTGTGGGGAGGGGAGGAGAAAGACAGATGAATTCACTGGCTTTACCAATCCATGTAGGCTATCTTATCTTCACATACTTTATGGCCTATTGTGAATATATATTTTCTTTGGCGCTCATGTTACACAAGGTAACGGTATTCTCCATGCTGACTATCCACGAATGATCATGATAACATGAAGCTTGATTGTATAAGCAATAAGCTTGCAATAATATTGTTTTCTGGTCTGGCTCTCACAAAAAGCCCACTCAGTTGCATAAGTTAAACCTGGTAAAATTGAATGTGGTCATGTTTTCTTTTTGTTGTTGTTTTTGTTTTTTGTTTTTGTTTTTTTTTTTTGTATTTAATAGGAAGATGTTGAAACTCTTTAAAGAAACAATGTGTTTGATTTACATGAAATTCCTGTTGGATGAATGGATGTGTTCAGCCGTACCTCTATAGAATACAATTAATTTTCTTTCATTTCCTACTGGCTTCAACAGTCCATTTTGGGTTTGAGAAGGTTTGAGTTACTAGAGAAACTACTGTTGACATTAACAATGCTTCATTAGAGGTACCCTGGGAAACCGGCCGGAGCTCTACCTGCTTGGCCTGACAACTTACGTGTTTTGCATAATCTGTGGAGTAGTTGGTTGTGGAGATTGGGAGTGGAACTTTGAGGGTTCACTGCACTGAACCTGTAGTTTAGATCCACAGTTCAAAGGGTAGATATGACCTTGAATCTTTTCCTGGTGTGTTTTCTTTTCTTCCTTGAGCTTTTAGGCCTTTGACCATAACATACAAGAGTGTTTGAATGGAGCTGTTGTGGTGAAATTATATAAGATGTTCTGCATACACTGAGGTGTGTCAATATTCCCCTGCTACTCTGCCAGGCAGAGGAATGTTAGCAATTAGTACTGTACCAATGGCGACTCTGCTCACAAATGAAACAGGTGGAGTACTAGACAGCCTTGCCTGGCCTCTTCCCATCTATTTCTCCACTGAAGGGGGTCTCTATTTTTAGTGGTAGTTTCTCTGTCCTGAGTATCTTTTCTTGTTCACCACTTCAAGCATTCCCAGCAGAAGGACATACCCTGCCTTATAGCTTTGAACCTTATAAATATGAAGGCCAGAAAAGTGTCCTTTTAATATTCAAAATTGGAAATTGGTCATATCTTTCAAATGTTTTTCGACACAGCAAGCCAACTGGCTAGCTGTCAAGCTTCATACCAGTGGGAGGCTTGTGCTAGCTGCTGAGTTGAGGGTTGTAAAGAACATGTTCTTAATTGGAGAAAGACTTGTACCAGACAGATCAGCAGTTAGATGAGTTGTCCTTCTGAGGATGGAAACGAATTTTCTTTTTGCAGGGCACAAAACATTTAATCTTGGGAAGGAAAGGAAAAGAAGAAATACATAGACCTGGCTGAGGTTTTTTTCATGGAAATTTGCAGGACTGAGTAAATTTTGTTTGGAGAACAATGGGGAAGGCATTTGGAGAGCCTTGATTCCATCCTAGGTGCTTTTAGGCACTTGGCATGCACCAATTCATCTCCTATTCACACTAGTTCATTTCCTATTAACAGCAAATTAATCTTCTATTCACACCAATTCATCTTCTATTCACACCAATTCATTTCCCATTCATGCCAACTCATTTCCTATTCACACCAGTTCATTTCCTATTGACACTAATTCATTTCCTGTTCATATCAATCAATTTCCCATTCATACCAACTCATTTCCTATTCATACCATTCATTTTCTGTCCACACCAATTTATTTCCCATTCACACCAAATTCATTTCCCATTCACACCAAATTCATT
>JADRCD010213320.1:0-14279 GCA_019843815.1 Montemys delectorum
TAAATATATAAAGTCTTTTTGTTTGTTTGTTTTATATTTAGTAGAGTTTAAAATCTTGGCTCTTACTGTGGTACAAGCCCAAAATAAGAACAATTTTAAGACATTGGATTTCATTGTAATAAGGCTGTACTTCAATAACCCTCACATCACCAAAGGATTTTACCTCCATCATAGCTAATCTGAGAGTTGATAGTTCTGCTGCACCAAGAAATGAATTGTAGGCACGACTTTTGGATACAGACTTCCTGCTATGGCCAAAGCTATTTGACTTGAGTGAGTGACTATATTCTCAGCCCACAGAGAACAGGTTACATTAATTTAAGAAATGGTATGTGTATTAAGATGGTCTATCCATAAAGTCATTCACCAACTGTTTCAATGAACAATGGTTTTGCTTGGAAGGTGGCACAGATGTTAGGTGCAGGTAAGAATCTGGTTCATTAGCTGTGATAATTTGGAAAAACACTCATCTCAGCAAAAGAGTAACTTATAAAGTCCCCTTCTTCAAACTTGATACAGGAGTTACAAACATCAAGCAAAGCATTCAGTCTCACTCTTTGTTGTTCTCTTATAAGCAATCTCCCTAGTTAATTGTCTATATTTCTTTTGGGTATATAAATACTTTTGAAATATATAAGCTGTTTTGAAAACCATAGTATAGTATAAAAACATGAAATAAACAATACTACTAATAGAGAGGCTGAGATAGGAGAAGCAAGATTTCAAGATCCTTACGTTGTACACAGCCAGACACTGTCACAAACAAATGAGCTGAAAGTGTATATAGATTGTACAATGGACCTACTTCTCCAATTACCAAATTAGAGAGACCATTGGATGACAATCAACAAATTTCTAATTCCTCATATTATTGGATTTCACTGGATTAGGATATGTTGATAATATTAATTTTCATATTAAGATATAAAGAAAAAGTAATTGTCACTTCCTGTAATTTTTGTTGCAAGAGGTGGAATTAGGTTTGTGTGGATTTGTTGAAAGATTACTTTTTTGCTTCTTCTAGCGTGTAGTTTTTGCTCCTTATGTTGATGTTTTCCATCTATTATCCTTTGTAGGGCTGGATTTGTGGAAAGATATTGTGTAAATTTTGTTTTGTCATGGAATATCTTGTTTTCTCCATCTATGGTAATTGAGAGTTTTGCTGGGTATAGTAGCCTGGGCTGGCATTTGTGTTCTCTTAGGGTCTGTATGACATCTGCCCAGGATCTTCTAGCTTTCCTAGTCTCTGGTGAGAAGTCTGGCATAATTCTGATAGGTCTGCCCTTATATGTTACTTAATCTTTTTCCCTTACTGCTTTTAAAATTCTTTCTTTGTTTAGTGCATTTGGTGTTTTTATTATTATGTGATGGGAGGAATTTCTTTTCTGGTCCACTCTATTTGGAGTTCTATAGGCTTCTTGTATGTTCATGGGCATCTCTTTCTTTAGGTTAGGGAAGTTTTCTTCTATAATTTTGTTGAAGATATTTTCTGGCCCATTACATTGGGAATCTTCACTCTCTTCCATGCCTTTTATCCTTAAGTTTGGTCTTCTCATTGCATTCTGGATTTCCTGGATGTTGTAGGTTAGGAGCTTTTTGCTTTTTGCATTTTCTTTGACTGTTGTGTCAATGTTTTCTATGGTGTCTTCTGCCCCTGAGATTTTCTCTTCTATCTCTTGTATTCTGTTGGTGATGTTTGCATCTATGACTCCTGATTTCTTTCCTAGGTTTTGTATCACCAGGGATTCTAGCTGTTTACCTGTGTTCTCCTGTATTTCTTTGAAGGTGCTATTTATGTCTTTCTTAAACTCCTGTATCATTACCATGAGAAGTGATTTTATATCTGAATCTTGCTTTTCTGGTGTAATGTTGTGTCCAGGACTTGCTATGGTGGAAGAATTGGGAAAGTAGTTTTGATTTGCATTTCCATCATGGCTAAAGATGCTATCCTGGCTGGTTTTGTGTGTCAACTTGACACAGGCTGGAGTTATCACAGAGAAGGGAGCTTCAGTTGGGGAAGTGCCTTGATGAAATCCAGCTGTGGGGTATTTCCTCAATTAGTGATCAAGAGGGTAGGGCCCCTTGTGGGTGGTTCCATCCCTGTACTGGAAGTCTTGGATTCTATAAGAGAGCAGGCTGAGCAAGCCAGGAGAAGCAAGCCAGGACATTTCTCCATGGCCTCTGCATCAGCTCCTGCTTCTTGACCTGTCTGAGTTCTAGTCCTGACTTCCTCTGGTGATCAACAGCAATGTGGAAGTAAGCTAAATAAACTCTTTCTTCCCCAACTTGCTTCTTGGTCATGATGCTTGTGCAGGAATAGAAACCCTGACTAAGACAGATGCTGAATATTTCTTTAATTGTTTGTTAGCCATTTGAGATTCCTCTACTGAGAATTCTCTATTTAGATCTATACCAATTTATTTAATTAGATTATTTGGTTTGTTTATATTTAGTTTCCTGAACTCTTTATATATTTTGGATACCTAAGAAGGCTTTACTATTGCTTATCAGATTTTTTTTCCCTCCCAAAAACTTCACTATTTTATTTTGTGCTTTTGTTTGCTTTCTGGCACTGGTAGGCTCTCTGGACCTATAACTGGTCTGAGGCAGAATTTTGCAGATCGTCTTAGATCTTTTCTGATCTTGTGTCTTAGGTAGTCACATTCTAATTTTTTGTATATATGAAATTGCTTTTGAATGCTTTTGTCTTTAATACATGCTTCACAGAGGAGGTATGCTTAAGATAAATGGAGAAGGGAAGGAGATTGGCTCTTTAAATCCCTGTAAAGTCACTGCAGCCCAAGGAAAAGAGGCCTATAGCAAAGACTGAAGTGCTACACAAAGAGGTACACCATTTTTATGCATTCTCATCAGTAGCCACAATCAAGAAACAGAGCCCAGATATTTTGGGAATGGGGAGAATAGGGTCTTATTTAGGACACTCTAGTTTCTAAAACTGTGGGAAGTTTATTGTCAAGAGTCATCTAGGAAAGACTAAGACTAGCAGGTGGACTTCCTGAAGGAGGCCCACCTTTTTGTATGGGCTAAGATTGTTGAGCTCTGTGAAACTTCATCTCAGGACTGCTTCTTGCTATTGATATGCCTTTCCTATCACTACTACATAATCTACCAATTCCTGGGCATCAGTCCACCCTATTGAGCAGACTTCCTACAGATCAGCATAAAGATGAACTTTCATGAATTAATGTTGTTTAGATGATATAGTGATTTTTTTTAAAGTTCTTGATTGGATTCAAATTATCTTAGGAAGAAAGTTTTAAGAGATGGTTTTAGTTGTTTGGCTAGAAAGATATAACAAATTTACAAATCAAGAATAGAATGTGTCCACTCCTCATAATTGTAAGTAGAGGCTGCATAATAAGCAACAGAACAAGCTCTCATAATTACAATCAAAAGAGAAATAGGCTTGGGATAAATTTGTGTTCAAGGAAAAACATCCAAGTTCAAGGGTGAAGCCACAGGTGTGCGCTATGACAAGACAAGGTCATATTGGAACTGTTACTTACAGAATGAAACACTGCTTTGAACATATATCAACATCCCATAATATCAACATCCCTTTGTAACTCCTATTTTGTGCAGCATTTTATCTATGAGGTAATTTTCCAAGATCTTTTGTCTATAAAAAGGCCAGAGAAAAGAAATAAAGAGAATGGAGTTGGCTTGGGGAGCTCTGCTCCATCCATCCATCCATCCATCCATCCAAATGTATATGTTTGTGTGTAGGTATGTGTATGCATGTAAATATACATGAACACTCATGAAGTTTATTGAGACAGGTGGTTGGGGTCATCCAGAATATATGTGTATGAATGTATGTGTCTCTATACATAACTGCCTGTGTAGAGGATTTTAATTCTTTTACTTTCCTTCCTCTCTGGTTCACAAAGAGTTAACCAGCCTGGCCAGTAAAGGATTACTGGCAGTCTGGCTAGTGAAGGGAGCACTTGCATTCAATCATTTACCTAATCTCCTTCTCTCTTAAGCAACAGGTGTTAATTGGCCTGAAGCTATCAGCTACTGGCCCCAGAATAACTAAGAATCAAGGAGAGTGAATATTATTAATCCTGAGCAACTTTTACTTTTGCAAAACCACAGTTTGCCTCTGCATACACTCCACCCCACCTCTCCCTCCCACCCCCCTGGTGATTTCTAGAGAGAACCAGTACTTAGGCAAGTTCTTGGCAGTTTATTACAGAAACATATGCATCAATGTCTACTACAGGATCTGATGGGTAGCTGCCATTATGGAAAGGGGTAAATTCTCTGATTTCACTTAGAATCTCTAGTCTTTCCATTTTCCAGGAAATTGAATACCTCTAAGAGACCCTAGAGTTGACAAGTCAGATAGACAATGCAAGTTTTGTCTATTTGGGAGTATACATTATTAGAGGATCCCATTTTATTTCTCTTCAGAATGTCCTCCAAGATTATTGTTTGTTTATATTTATATGGCATTGTCATAATCCATAGACTTCAAGCTTTTCCAAAAGGTCCATGCATGCTCTTGCCTTGGCTATTTTGGCCAATGGTCTTCAGTTTTTTTCTCATTGGGTAGGTGATCAGCAGAACATCAGAAGAAGGAATAGTAATATCTTTTGAAAGTGTACATACAAATCAAACCTAAGACATCATTAACTTTAGTGGCACATTAGTAAATGTCCTCATGCACTGTCTATTATTTGATTTACAGTTAATAGTAGTGATTAAAAGAAGTTCTAATAAAAAACTAGAAATATCAAAATATCATATCTTGTATCAAAACTTAATAATACAAATTTAGTCAGCAAATCTTAATCATACTGAATAGCTCACCTGGCTATAAGTGAATAGTTCCTAACACATGAATGATCTGTATTCAGTTATCTCTGTGTGGCAGTGAGTTTCATAACATGCATGCAGATATGATAAATGTATATTGAAGTCTCTGAAAAAGTTAAAATTATGTTAATATATTTTGAATATATGCAGACTCTGTCTCCTATTCACTACTCAATACATCGTGATTACATTGTGTGTACATTATATTAGGCATTAACAGTAATCTAGAAATATTTTTAATACACAGAGGATGTATGAAACAATGATAACATTTTTACATGGGGCCTTGAGTGCCCATGGGGTTTGACATACATGAGAGGTTACCAGGGAATGTCTATACTTACAAGTCATTCTCCGTATCCTCAGAGTCTAATGATGAATTAGATCCTATGCACAGACAAATACTACAGATAATTTAAAAAAATTATTTATATGAAGGACTTTCTACCTAAACTTCCACTTCTCTGCTTACCAGATGCCCCAAAATATGCCTGGTCTGTAATATCCAAGCAACTCTTCCAATGATAGTGCCCTTCAGATGCACATGCCCTCACATTTAGATTTTAAGATCTTTAGACTGAATTTAAGCACAGCAATGCTTTGCTTTTCTTAGTAATGATGTAAAGCAGATGTCCACCGAATTTAAGCACAGTGATGCTTTTCTTATTTTCAGTAATGACGTAAAACAGATGTCCACCATCCGATGTGTGGGAGCTTCATATTTTGAGAACGAATTTACACATCCAAATGTATGTGCAAGAAAATAGTCTTTGATAAAATATTGTTGAGATGAGCTAGACAGAGACAAGCACTGAAGGTCATGGTGCAGCTCACTGTTTGTCAGAAAGCAAACACTGTGACACTATGTCAGACTCATGATGTTACCAGGACCTCAGAGACTGAACACCTTGCTCTCCTGGTCACCCAACACCTACCTTTTTCTTCCCATTGAACAGCTAGAGATTATAAAGTATGTATTTTTTGTTTGTTATTCAACATTAAATTGTCAAACTGAAACTCATTTATTTGCTGATTAGTGTGCTTTGATGGGTCAGTATTTACAATATTGTATAAATAACGTATTCTATTGTTGATGAACTTTTATCTTATTTAAAGCTTTGGGCTCTTAAATTAGTTTTGAAATGAATAAAATCTTATTCCCATCATACTCCTGTTTGCTATGTAACCACGGCCACCACAGCAATCGATATAAAATGTCCTTTACTCTATAAAGATTAGCTGTTTTCTAAAGTTCTTTTATAGTAGCACTGAACTGAGCATAATGTGACAAGAATGTTACTGTGTGTCATCACCAACTCCTGATACTAGATAATGAAATATTAGCTGTTCTTGATGAATGTTATCACACTGTGATTTTAACTTCCATTTTCATATTACTTATGAAAATGGGTCACCTTTGTATTTTTTAGAAAGGTATTTCATCTTCTATGAAATATTTATTTAAATAGAATACATGTTTTATATTGGCTTATCTGTTTCGTTCTTGTTCATTCATATCAATATAGAAACTTGGTTAACAATATCAGTATCGATAAGTTTCTAAGCATATTAAAAAGAAAAGAAGCAACTGGAACCAGTTACGCTTAACATAGTTTACTTGAGCAAAGTAAATAGGTATAGAAGTTCATACATATGCAGTTAACACAGCAAGAGGCAAGGAAGAAATATAAAAATCAATGTGATTTTGCTGCACTTGGCACTTGCCTTGAATGATCATATCAGTTGCTGATTGGCTAGAAGTTCTCTTGATATATATGATTGTCTGGGACTCTATTACTTGATTATGAGGATAAAATTAGCTTAAGTAAGAAATCCTTATATAGCAAATCAAAGTCAGCTGTATTATATGTGAAGGCCACTTTGGGTCATATGTACAAGTCCAGGCACTACAGTCTAAAAGACACCACACTCTTTCTTTTTTTCTTTCTTTCTTTCTTTCTTTCTTTCTTTCTTTCTTTCTTTCTTTCTCTCTCTCTCTCTCTCTTTCTTTCTTTTTTTTTGACACCATACTCTTTCTAGAACATGAATATTAAGAATTTACCTGTCACATTTGTTCAAAATATATTTTGAAGACCTGTCCCTTGTATAACCTTTCAAAGAACTTTTAACTTTAACTGTTACTAGTGTATATTTTATTTTAGTTTTATATATATTATCTTTTTACATTTACACTTTCCTTTTGAAGGAAAAATACTTATCATTTTAGTAATTTTTAAAATCTAATGCCAATGCTTTCTCCTATGCCCTCTTTTTAATATATATTCAAGGTCACTGATCCAACTGAAAAACAAATTTGATATACAATATTTTATAATTTCTACATAACAAGCAATTAAATTTTCCATCTAATTTCTTCTTTGATTTTTTTCTATTTAGAAAGATGTTATTTTATTGATATATAACCTCTTTCTATTTCCTTCTGTTACCAACTTCAGCTGAATTTTATTATTGCTCATTCTATTAAAACAATTGCTTTATGATTCAATCCTTTATGATTCAAATTTGTAAATGTGTAATGTGCTCCTGAAAAATCATATGTATTCCTTAGTTGCTGAGTTTATTGGTAGTAAAGGTCATTTTAATCAGTATTTATTTTTTATTTTTTTATTGGTTATTTTATTTCTTTACATTTCAAATGTTATCTCCCTTCCTGGTTTTCCCTCTAAAAATGCACTATCTCATCTCCCTCTCAGCTGCTTATATGAGGGTGCTTCTCCATTGACCCACCCATTCCCACTTCACCACCCTAGCATTACTCTGTGCTGGGGCATCAACCCTTCACAGGACCAAGGACCTCCCCTCCCTTTGATGCCAGATAAGGACATCCTCTGCTACATATGCAGCTAGAGCCATGGGTCCCTCCATGTCTATTCTTTGGTTGGTAGTTTAGTCCCTGGGAGCTCTGGAGGAGGGGTCTGGTTGGTTAATATTGTTCTTCCTATGGGGTTGCAAACCCCTTCATCTCCTTCAGTCCTTCCCCTAACTCTTCCATTGGAGTCCCCATGCTCAGTCCAATGGTTGGCTGCAAGCATCCACATCTGTATTCATAAGGCTCTGACAGAGCCTCTCAGAGGATAGCTATATCAGGCTACTGTCAGCAACAGTGACTGGGTTTGGTACCTGCATATGTGATGGATCCCCAGGTGGGGCAGTCTCTGAATGGCTTTTCCTTCAGTCTCTGCTCCACTCTTTGTCCTCCTATTTCCTTTAGACAGGAGCAATTCTGGGTTACAATTTTTGAGAAGAGTGGGTGTCCCAATCCCTCAACAGGGAACCATGACTAATTTCTTGATATGGTCTCTATGGTTCTCTCTCCCCTTTGTTGGATATTTCAGCTAATATCATACAAGTTGGGTCCTGGAAGCCTCTTGCTTTCCTGACACATGGGACTTTCTGTTGGCTACTCCCAGTTCCTCATCCCCCACTGCTACAAACCTCTGTTCAATTTCCTGAACCTCTGTTCATATCTCCCCTTTGTCTCCTCCTAAACCTGATCCTGTCCCCCACTTATTTCTCCCCCTGTCCTCTCTTCCTCCCAAGTCTCTCTCACCCTCTACCTCCCATGATTATTTTGTTTCCCCTTCTAAATAGGATCAAAACATCCACATTTTGATCTTCCTTCTTCTTGAGCTTCATATGGTCGGTAAGTTGTATCTTGGGTATTCCAAGCTTTTTTCCCTAATATCCAGTTATCCAAATTTTTAATCAAAACATTCATATTTGCTATATCCTTATTGATAGTTTGCCTGCTTTATCAATTACTATAAGGAGCATTTCAAAATCTCCTCCCCGCCCTTTCTCTATCCCTCCATCTCTCCCTCCCTCTCCCTTTCTCTCTCTGTCTGTCTCTGTCTCTCTTATTGTCTATGTTGTGATGTATATTACAAAATGTAAACAAATACAGAATTGGTGGTGCTCAGAACCATCCTTCATTAGGAATTGACTCATCATTTGGCAATTTTGGAAGCTGATATTAATTTTATTTATATATTACATTTTTATTTTGTTTTGCAACCAGATAAACATTAGCTTTATAAAAATTTCTAAGAATCTTTCCTGTAATTTTTTTACAAAATAAATTGAGTAGCATTGGATTTAGTTCTTTAAAGGTCTGGTCAAAATAATTCAGACACCAATCCATCTAGTCCTGGGCTCATTTTAGTTGGGAGATTTTGTATTAATCTTGATGCTGGTTATTGATCTGTTTAAATTATTTATTTTATCGTGTTTTAATTTTAATAGGTCATATATAGAGAGAGGGCTATCCATTTCTTTTATGTTTTCCAATTCATTGAAATACATGGTTTTGCGTTATATGCTTTTAGTTTTCTGAATTTTATTTGTATGGCTCTACTTTCATCTCTAAATTTATGAGTTAGAGTCTTTCTTTGTTTATTTGTCTAAAGATTTGTCATTTTTTCTTTTAAAAGAATCAACTTCTTATTTCACAGGTTATACATGTTGTTTTTCTTAGTTATTTCTCTCCATCTGCTTGGAGATTTTTTGTTTTATTGTTGTACTAAAACCTTATGATTTATCATCAGATTATTTGAGAGCACTCAGAAATGTATACTTAATGTATATATAAAATCCTCTCTTAGAATTACCTTCATTAGTGCTCAAAATATGGCTTAGCATTCAGAGTACTTGTTTCTTTTCTTTTCTTTTTTCTTTTTTTTTTTTAACTTTTCTTTATTTTTTTACAGTCCAGCTGTTACACCCCTCCCAGGCCTCTCCCACAATTCCCTATCCCATTTCTCCCTGCCCCATCCCAGTCTCCAAGAGGATGTCTCTTCACCAGGTCTCCCCACTCCCTGAGGTGCCAAGTCTCTCCAGAGTTAGGCACATCTTCTCCCACTGAGGCCTGGCAGGCAGTCCTCTGCTGAACATATGTCAGGGCTTCAGACCAGCTAGTGCATGCTGCCTGCTTAGTGGCTCAGTGTCTGAGAGATCTCAGGAGTCCAGGTTACTGCTGGTAGACTGCTGGTCTTCCTATGGAGTCATCCTCCTCCTAATCTTCCAGCCTTTTCCTAATTCAACCACAAAGACACCTCGACTTGAGTGCATTGGTAGGGTGAAAGTATCTGCTTCTGTCTCAGTCAGCTGTGTCTTGGGCCTCTTTGAGGGCAGCCTTGCTAGGCTCCTGTCTCTTAGCACACCATAGCACCAGTAATAATGTCAGGCCTTGGAGCCTCCTCTTAAGATTGATCCCAAGTTGGGCAAGTCACTGCACTGTCTTTCTCTTAGTCTCTTCTCCATTTTTGTCCTTGCAGTTCTTTTAGGCAGGAAGAATTCTGGGTCAGAACTTTTGACTATGGGATGGCAATCAGATCCCTCCACTTGAGGCCCTGTCTTTCTACTGGAGGTGGACTCTACCCGCACTGTTAGGCATTTCATCTAAGGTCCCACCCTTTGAGTCTTGAGTATCTCTCACCTTCCAGATCTCTGGTACTTTCTAGAGGGTATTCCTCCATCTCCCACCCCCTCCCCAAATGCATATTTTCATTCATTGTGCTGAACCCCAGGGCTTCTCTCCTCTTCCCCCTCCCAATACCTGATCATGATCCTCCCTTCCGTATCCCACTTTTCCTACCCAGATCTTGCCCTCCCTCTGCCTCCCATGATTATTGTCTTCTCCTGCCCAAATGGGATTGAAGTATCCTTTCTTGTGCCCTTTGGCTTGTTTAACCTTCTTGAGTTCTGTGGATTGTATACTAGGTATTCTGTACTTTTCTTTCACCTAAAATGCTCTTATTAGTGAGTACATAACATGCTTGTCCTTTTGGGGCTGAGTTACCTCACTCAGGATGATATTTTCTAGTTCTATCAATTTGCCTACAAAACTCATGATGCCCTCATTTTTAATTGTTGAATAGTATCCCATTGTGTAAATGAACCACATTTTCTGTGTAAATTCTTCAGCTGTAGAACTTCTAGATTGTTTCGAGCTTCTGGCTATCACAGATAAGGCTGCTATAAACATAAAGGAGCATGTGCCCTACTGGCATGGTGGGGCATCATTTGTGTATATGCCCAAGAGTGGTTAGCTGGATCTTCAGGTAGGTCTGTATCAAATTTCCTGAATAACCTATAGATTGCTTTCTAGAGTAGTTGTACCAGGTTATAATCCCACCAACAATGGAGGAGTGTTCCTCTTACTTTACATCCTTGCCAACATGTGCTGTCACCTGAGTTTTTGATCTTAGCCATTCTGATTAATGTAAGGTAGATTCTCAGTGTTGTTTTGATTTACATGTTCCTGATGACTAAGGACTACAATATTTCTTTAAGTGTTTCTTGGTCATTCTAGATGCCTCTGTTGTGAATTCTCTGCTTAGCTCTAGTCCCCATTTATTGATTGGGTTGGTTGGTTTTTTGAGGTTAGCTTTTTGAGTTTTATAAATATATATTTATAAATATATTTATAATATCCAATATATATATTGGATAGTAGCCCACTACTATCCAATCCACTATCAGATCTGGAGTTAGTGAAGATATTTTTCCCAATCTGTAGGTTGCAAATATGTCCTATTGACTATGTGCTTTGCCTTACAGAAGCTTTCCAGTTTCATGAGATCCCATTTATCAATTTTTAATCTTAGAGCATTTGCCATTGGAGTTCTGTCTAGGAAATCCCTGCACCACCATGCCAAAAAGTTCAAATCTCTTTCCTACTTCCTCTTCTATTAGATTCAGTGTATCTAGTTTTATGTTGAGGTCCTGATCCACTTGGACTTGAGCTTTGGGCAAGGTCACAAATATGGATCTATTTTCATTTTTCAACATACAAACTACAGCACCATATATTGAAGATGCTTTATTTTTTCCACTGTATATTTTTGGCTTCTTTGTCAAAGATCAAGTGTCCATAAGTGTGTGGGTTTATTTCTGGTCTTCAATTCCATTGACCGACCTGTTTGTCTCTGTACCAATACCATGCAGTTTTTATCAGTATTGCTCTGTAGTACAGCTTGAGGTCAGGGATGGTGATTCTGTCAGTAGTTTTTTTATTATTAAGAATTATTTTCTTAGGGCTGGTGAGATGGGTCAGTGGGTAAGAGGACCAGCTGTTCTTCTGAAGGTCCTGAGTTCAAATCCCAGCAACCACATGGTGGCTCACAACCACCTGTAATGAGGTCTGATGCCTTCTTCTGGTGCCTCTGAAGATAGCTACAGTGTACTTATTTATAATAATAAGTAAATCTTTGGGCTGGAGTTAGCAGAGGTCCTCAAAAAAAAAGTCAATTCCCAACAACCAGATGAAGGCTCACAATTATCTGTACAGTTACAGTATGTACATGAAATAAATACATGAAATAAATAAATCTTAAAAAAAAGAATTGTTTTCTCTATCCTTTTTTTTTAATATGAAATTGAGAATTGCTCTTTCCATGTCTTTGAAGTATTGGAATTTTGATGGGGATTGCATTGAATCTGTAGATTACTTTCGGTAGATAGCCATATTTACTATGTTAATTCTACCAATCCATGAGCATGAGAGATCTCCCCATTTTCTGAGGTCTTTTTTGATTTCTTTATTGAGAGACTTGAAGTTCTTCTCATACAGATCTTTAACTTGTTTGGTTAGAGTAATAACAAGATATTTTATGTTGGGGCCCAAAAGTCCCTGGCATCTCAGCCTCCATCTTGTCCCTAGGCCATCATCTATTAACTAACACTCTTTTGTTTCTTCCTCTGTCTTGCTTCTGTTCCTGTAATTGACTCAGGACATTTTATGATAGGGGGCTTTCCGGACATTTTACAATGAAGACATTCCATTTATGTCAATATGTAACTAAGCAATAATACCGGTTTGGCCCATTGTACCTGGGCAAATACTTTTGCCATTTGTAGCCTAGAGTAAATGAGACTTGAACAGATTTTTTGTCTTGTCTCCTTTCTTCGAGTCTCCTGATCTCAATTTGTTCCCTTCCCCAAGACCCCCGTTGTTTAAGTCCTGCAGGTCAGGACAACTTTATATAATTTGTGACTATTGTGAAGGGTGTTGTTCTCCTATTTTCTTTCTTAGTCCATTTGCCACTTGTATAAAGGAAGGCTACTGATTTGTTTGAGTTAATTTTGTATCCAGCAACTTTGCTGAAGTTGTTTACCAGCTGTAGAAGTTCTCTGATAGAATTTTTGGTGTTGCTTATGTATACAATTATATCATCTGCAAATAGTGATACCTTCATTTCTTCTTTGCCAATTTGTAACACCTTGATCTCTCCTTTTGTTGCCTTGTTGCTCTAGCTAGAACTTTGAGTACTATATTTAATAGATATGGGGAGAGTGGGCATCCTTGTCCCTGATTTTAGTGGGATTGCTTCAATATCTTTCCATTTAATTTGATATTGGCTGTTGGTTTGCTGTATATTGCTGTTATTATAGATATGGGCCTTGAATTCTTGATCTCTACAATATTTTTAAAATGAAGGGGTATTGTATTTTGTGAAATGTTTTTTCAGAATCTAATCATATGTTTTTTTTCCTTTGAGCTTGTTTATATAGTGGATTACTGTAATGGATTTCCTGTATTGAACCAACCTTGATACACTAGAATAAAGCCTACTTGATCATGGTGAATGATGGTTTTGATATGTTCTTGGATTTGATTTGCTAGAATTTTATTTAGTATTTTTGCATCAATATTCATAAGTGATATCTGTCTGAAGTTCTCTCTTTGTTTGGTCTTTGCATGGTTAAGGTATCAGTTTTACTGTGACTTTATACAATGAATTTGTCAGTGTTCCTTCTGTTTCTATTGTATGGAATAGTTTGAGGAGTGTTGATACTTGCTTTTCTTTGAAGTTCTGATAGAATTCCACACTAAAGCCATCTGGCCCTTGGGCTCTTTTTGGCTGGGAGGTGTTTAATTCTTCTATGTCCTTAGTAGATATTGGCCTATTTAGATAGTTTACGCGCTCTTGATTTAACTTTGGTACATGGTATCTGTCTTGAAAATCATCCATTTCATCTATATTTAACTTGGCTACAGGTTTATCCATCTTGTTGATTTTCTCAAATGACCAGCTTTTGGTGTTGTTGATTCTTTGTATTGTTCTCTTTGTTTCTATTTGGTTGATTTCAGTCCTGACTTTGACTATTTTTTGCCATCTATTCTCCTTGAGTGTGTTTGCTTCTTTTTTACTAGGGCTTTCAGGTGTGCTGTTAAGTTGCTAATGTAAGATCTCTCCAATTTCTTTACGTGGGTACTTAGCGCAATGGATCTTCCTCGTAGCACTGCTTTCATTGTGCCCCATATGTTTGAGTACGCTGTGTCATCATTTTCATTGGATTCTAGGAAGTCTTTAATTTCTTTATTTCTTCCCTAATCAAGTTATCATGGAGTAGAGAGTTGTTCAGTTTCCATGGACATGTAGATTTTCTGTTGCTGTTGTTGTTAGTGAAGTCTA
>JADRCD010213322.1:0-14575 GCA_019843815.1 Montemys delectorum
AAAAAAAAAAAAAACAAAAAGAGAAAGCTTTGCAGAATTAAAAAAAAAAAAAAGTCTTCACCCATAAAAAGAAAAAAAAAAAAAGATCCCTGAACTTTGGGATGGGGGATGATATAGATGATATAGAGAAGCAGTCCACAGTCCCTTACACTCTGCACATTGACTGGGTGTGGGCCCCTGGATTGGCATCTATTGCAAGAAGATGCTTTGCTACTAGGGTTCAAATAACTTACAAATAATAAGAATGATAAAAGTCTATACGTATAATGATAAGAAAATGTGGGGTAGTTTTCACTATATCTATTTAGTAAAATTGTATTAGATTTTCCTTTAGGGCATATGACCTAGTCATACATGAATTATGGTCTAGTTCATGGTATGAGGGATAAATCCCATCTTACAAAGTAGGCCTCTAATTGAACCAGAGAGTGGTTGGTTACTATCTTAGCATTTATACCACTGTTTCATTAGTAAGAAGAGAAAAGCATAGCTCAGTTCTCAGTGCCATGTTTGGTAGTAGAGATGGACAAGCATACTGCCTAGCCTACGAAAACAGCAGACAGAGCGATCTATTAGATAAGTACGTGTGGCAACAAAGTGAGATCAAGTGAGTCAGTCACACTGCCCGTAGAAATTTTCAATAAGAATTTATTATACATTAAGACAAAAAAGTATACCACGATCAAGGTGCTTCGTTCATAGACACCAGCATGACAAAAATGATCAGCTCAATAGATGCAGAAGAAAACTACTGACAAAATACAGCATATCTTTGGGATAGAAGACCTGAGAAACCAACAATAGAAGTTATTACCATTTTGTTGGTATGACTAAAACATAGCCAAAAGTGACTTAAGGAAGGATTATTTGCTTGGGCTTATGGTTCCAGAGGGATAAGACTTCATGGTAGGAAAGCATGGCAGTAAAGAGCAGGCATAATGTTCATAGCAGGAAGCTGAGAGCCTACATCTTCAATGTAGCATGAAACAGAGAAAAGGAACCAGAAGTACACAGCTTACAATCTCAATACTTGTCCCTAGTGATATGACCAAGGCTGAGCCATCTAATCCTGCCCAAACAGAACTAATAATTGAGACCAAAATGTTCATATGCCTGGGATTATGGGGGGGGTATTTCACATCATTCAAACAATCACCATAAGGAACATACTTCATATAATAATAGAAATGTAGCCACCATTTTATTAAGTAGGGGGGACTAAAGACATTTCCCTTAAAAAAGAGAAAGAGACAAGGGTGCCTACTCTCTCTGCTTGTATCCAACATAGTGTGCAATGTTTGAGCTGAATCAATAAGACGAAAGAAAGAAAGAAACATGTGCATATGTCTCTATTTTTAGATGATATGCTCTTATATTGAAAAAGGAGTAAAAGTTGTCCCAGAAACTCTTTGGATTGATAATCATTGTCAGAACAAGGGCAGTATACAAAATAAACAAAAAATAAATTGCCTTTATATATACTAATAATGTACTTTCCAAATAAAGTATTGGGAATAAAAAACCCTAGTTATAAACCTAACCAAGCATGTGGAAAACCCCTCTGCAGTGAAAATTTTAATATACTAGGGTAAAAAGACACTTGATGAGTGAGTGCCATGTTCATGGTTGGCAGAATTAATATTGTAAAAAATGTCTTTACTCCCCAAAGTATTTTGTAGATTAAATACCATATTCATCAAAATTCTAGTTACAGTCTTTACAGAACTAGACAAAATAATTTTAAAATTCATATATGAGCAAAATAGTCCAAGAATAGCTGAAGTGGCTGTAAGCAGAAATAGCAGTGCTGGAGGGCTCACAATGTTCCTATCTCAAGCTATACCATAGAACCATAATAAAACCAACACAGTACCAGAACAAAAACCCGAAAACCAAAACAAACTCCAACCCCCTACATAAAACAGACACACTCAGACAACAGAATAGAACAGAGGATCCAGGAATGAAACCACACAGCTACAGACACCTAAGTTTCTACAAAAGTCTCAAAAACATCCATGGGGCAGGGACAGCTCTTCAGTAAATAGTGCTAGAAAACAGGATATCTAGATGAAAAAGAAAGTAGGTCTCCTAATCTTCACAGTTAAAAATAGACTCACTCCCTTCATATGACTCCTAAAACTCTCAGATTTCTAGAAGTAAATACTTCAAAATACAGATATAATTAAGAGTTTTCTGAAAATGACTTTATCAGCAATAGAAATAAACTTTAAAATCTCATAAATGGTATTACATCAAATTTAAAAGCTCACAAATAACAAAGGAAATAATCAGAATAAAGAGGGAGCCTACAAATGGGCAACAACTTTTAGTAGATACAAATTGGACAGTAGTTAATATACAGAGTATATAAAAATGGTAAAGATTACAAAAACTAGACAACAAAGACAATTAACTGGATAGACAGGTCCATAGAGAAGAAATATAAATGGTCAATAAATATTTGAAAAAGCATTCAGTATCTTTATCTGTCAGACAAATGTAAATTAAAACTATATTGAGATCCAATCTCACCAAGTTAGAATGGTTATCACTAAGAAAACAAATCATACACACACACACACACACACACACACACACACACACACACACACAAAGAAATAAAGAGAGAAAGAAAGAAAGAAAGAAAGAAAGAAAGAAAGAAAGAAAGAAAAGAAAGAAAGGAAGGAAGAAAGAAAGAGAGAAAGAAAGAAAATGAATTACAACAAATGTTGGTGATGATGTGGGGAAAGAAAAACCCTCACACTGCTAGTGAAGATCTAAAATGATTAAACCACTATGGGAATAAATATGGAAGATTGTAAAACATCTAAAAAATAGATTTATTATGTGATGCAGCTCTTTCATTCCTGGGTATTCACTCATGTCACAGATATACTTGCACTGTTATGTTTATTGCTACAACACTCATAATCACTAATCTATGGAGCTAGTGTAGATGTATAGCAACAGATGCATAGAAGTATTATATATACTCAATGAAATATTGTTCAGTTATAAAGAAAAATCAAAATTAAATCATGGTATTCGTTGGAGAATGAATGCGACTCTCGAAATTATATTACATAAAATAAGCAACTCAGAAAGAACAAACATAGTTTTCTATTTTATGTGGAATCTACCTTTAAATTTACATAAGCATCTCTCATATGAGAGATGAGCATGCATAAAGCTATAAGCAAGAGGAGGAGATGTTAAGAGAGAGGGTGGAGGGAACAAAGACCTTAGTGGATTATGTCCTTTGGGAATGAAAAGAGATTATGTGGGGATGAAAGGGCTCTGGTAAGAACAAGGGGTGGGGAAAGGGGAGGGAGACATGGATGTCAAATAAGAACAAATATAATGATATATGGAAATGTCACAGTGTGTATTGGTTACATCGATGTTGTTTTGATAAAATACCACAAGACAACTTACGAAAGACTTTATTGCCATATAGCATAGGTAGGCAAGTGCTACCATGATGAGTAAGTATGTGGTAGAGAGATGGGGGAGAAAGAGAAGCAGAATGGTTTGTGTGTGTGTAGTGTCATTCCCACTCTGTTATCCCTCCCTTAGTAACATGATAACCAGTGATGAGATTGCTGGTCTGAGTGGGAAAGCAAGGCAGGCAAGGTCACGGGTGTAGGCTGCTGTGAGTGGTGACAAGAACAGACTCTCAGGAGGCAGGGTTCACTGAGAGGTCCCCAGTACTCTAAGAGAGGCAGAACTGGAGAGACAAGGGTGGTAAGGAACAGCCTGTTGTGAGTAGCCTGAACTGCCACCTGAGGCCATGATGATGCCCTGGCCCATGCTGACACTGAGGGTCCAGAGCCCTGCAGCAGCAGAGGTCTGTGTGGATGTCCACAGCCCACAATTAAATCAAAGTCTATATGCAGACTTCCCTGGTCTGGGCTGCTACCATGTAGATGTCAGAGGCCCGAGCAGAGCTGGCCCCATCCTCTGATAGGAGAGCTGGTCCCAAGGGTGTGAGAGCAGGGCCAGCTAGGTCCAACACTCGTGTGCTGTAGCACTTGGGAGAGCAGATCCCCACACCTTAACATGGGCAGCATGGTAAGAGCTAGCTCTGGTGGCAAGGGTGCAGAAGATCTGGTCCTTCCCCTTGCCTGGCAAAAGCCAAGCAGGAAAGCTGGCCCTGGTGGCACTGGTAAAAGAGAGCTGGGGATTGATCAACTTAGCTACCACCCAGGCTTAGATCTAGGGCTTTGAGTTGACCCACCCCAACAACTATCACATCTATGGCTTGTTGGAGTATGGTATATGAAGGGGCCTGTCCTGAACACCCAAAGCTGCAGGACTTTCATGACACAGGGTGTCCAACAACAGGAGATCCAAGAGAAGTCTCATTGAGAATCCAGTATTGATAGTGTAGCAGAAGCCAGAGGCTTTGAACTAGATCAATGACTCAGTGAAATGAACATTTGCAAGTAAAGTTATTGGCAAAATGGGACACACTGCAGTTTCCAAGCAACATGCTTTTGTTGTTGTTTTGTTTGCTTTGTTTTGCGGGTGGATTGCAAGCATAGAGGGTGGATATGGAGGGACAGGGAGACAAGTGGGATTGGAGGACCTGATGTGAAATTCACAAAGAATCAATCAAAAGGTTTTTGTTGTTTTGTTTTTGTTGTTGTTGTTTTTAAAAGGAAGAGTTTATTTTCCCATCATGTTTCCAGAAGGGTAGAGTCCATATTAGTAAGGCATGGAAGCAGACAGCCACAGCAGGGAGCTGAGAGATCACTTCTTCAACATCAAATATAAAGTGGAGGGTGGAATAGAAATGGGGGATGCTATGAACTCGAAGCCTGCCCCCAGTGATTCACTTCATCCAGCAAGGCCACCCTACCTCCTTAAACAGTACTACCCACCAACTGTGGACCAAAACTTCAAATTTCCAAGCTTAATGGGAGACATTTATTACTCAAACATTGCATCATGAGACCTGTTTCTTTGTATGCTAAATAAAAGGAAAGTATTAATCGTTGGGAGCCATTTTATCTGCTTCTGTGAAAGTCTGCCTTCCAAGCAGAGTCAAGGCAGCTCAGAGTCTGTTGGCAGATTTCCTGGCCTGCTGATGCATGGAAGGATAAGAGGAGATACACTTGAGGCTCAAGGCAAGAGGCTTATCATTCTATTAACCTTGGTGGAAGGAACAGGGAGGCTTCTAGATGGGAACAGGTATCTTATGTGTATGTCAGAGATTGTTTCTACTAGATTGTGATTTTGCTTCCCATGGCACTGTAGGGCATAAAAAGACTATGTAAAATAGATTTGAGTCTTCGGTACTTACTGGTAGCTCTCCTCATTCTAACTCTTGTCTCTGATTCTTCTTTCTACTTTTCCTATTAATCATCCCCACTCCCCTGTCAGAGGCTGTTCGACTTCAAGCCAGTGGGTCTGGCAAAATTAATAGCAATAATTTTAAAGAGTACCCCAGAGGAAATAGGGAGCAAAATACATTATGAAGAGTAAATGGGAGTTAACTAAGATAGGGTAAAAGGAGGAAGAGGAAGTCTTATTGAGAAGCAAATCAGTCTAGACTCAGAAGACAGCATGTGCAGTCAAGAACATAATGTTCTGTATAATATATAAGTTAACTGTGGAAAAAAAGACGAGAAAGATCAATTGGAGAAGTAGAAAATCAAAAAGTCATGTATGGCACTACAGGTCAGGTTAAAGTCTGTTCTTTAAGACTTACAGGACATTACAGGTAGGACTGGTAACACAGCTCAGTGGTTAAAAATATTCCACATGAAACTGACAGCCTGAGTCTGATCTCAGGACCCCAGAAGGGGGAAGAAGAGAACTGACTCCACACAGTTGACCTCTCACCTCTTCATGTGATATGGAATGTATAAGTGCCACTCTAAATTTTAAAGAATTTCAGAAAGTTACTAGAGAGCTTTAAGAGTACAATGCCATGATAGTCAGCTAAGCTAAAATAAGAGCGGCACCATGGAAGAGAAAAGACCCTCTTTGAATTTCACAGCCAGGAATCAATGTTTATAATCTGTCACCATTAAGATTGGAGTTAGTGGAAAAGATGACTTAAGAGCTCAAGGCTCTAAAATCTGGGGAGAGATGACTTGAACAAAGAGAGAGTTGACTACTTGAGAATTGGGGGATATTAGGCCTTCTTTAAAGCACATTTTTCGTAACTATTAGAAATTATACTGGAAGGAGTATAGAAAGATTAGAAGCTTCAGAGAAGGCAACAGAAAAGGCACAGATTTGGTTGTCTGCTACAAAACGATAATAAATTGAAACTGTAAGAGAGAATCTGATCACACAGGGAAGCTGTGGAGAATCAAAAGGGAACATTCTTTGAAGCAGACATCTAATTCCAAGGTCTGAACTAAAGGTAAGAATTGCTAGCAAGGCAGTTTAGAAGGTGCAGGCAAGGAGACAAACGAACACCCCACTGATGGGTTTGTCACAGAAGTCTACAGAAAAGAATATTTGTAGAAGAAAGGAATGGCCCATAGTGTCATCACAAAGCCAGAACAATATTGATGACTTGGCCATTACAGGTAGTTTCAGCTGACTTAGGGGGAGCACAGCACTATGCTAACTGATGGGTGGGGGAGTGAATGGAGAAGGAGGCAGTGTGGGGAAGAAGCTCAGTAAATTGTCTACAGAAGGAACATGGGATTAAGAGATCTATTTTAATTTTTTTTTTAAGATGGAAGAAACTTTTCCATGTTTAAATGATGTTGTAAAGGCAGTGACTCTCCCTCATCAAACATGAATGTAACTAGTAACATATTATAAAATGTTCTTTTGTTCACTTTGTGGCATGTTAGGAGACTTACTAGGTTTGGTAGAGCATAGGCTGTGAAACATTTATTTTGTAATTAATGTTATTTAATAGACAGAGAAAATCAAGCCATAAAAGTAGAATAAATTGTTGACCATAGTCAAGCATTGAGTTTGTACAGATCCAAGATGGGTGTCCAGGTTACATGACATGGTGTCTACCAGAGTGAGCCATGGCACATCACATCCTAGTGTCTCTAAGAGAACCCGCATGATTTCTCTCCTTTACCAAATCAATTTTATTGCACCTTTATATTGTAATGATTCCTCTCCTTATCTGTCTTTTCCTCTGGCCCTGGAAGTTATTACTTCCAGACCCTGAAACCATGAGGGAGAACAGGACAAGGTTCCTCAAAAACCATATGAAGCTCTGAGACCAGAACTTTCATACATTATATTACATACATTTCATATATTACATACTGCACATTACAATAAGTTATGACTTTTTAACAGTACTTAAACTCTACCTCTATGCCAAATCAATTAAATGGGACCAAAGGACGTGCTCATGCTTTTCAGGTAACTAAACCCAGCTAGGTTGAGAGACATTGCTTTTTATTGCTTGAGGTTTTGCATATTTATCAGTGTCTATGCATGCCCCAGCTCTTTGATTAGAAAATTAAGTAATCAGACTATGGATATTATATCACAAACATACATCCAGGAATTCTAGGGATCAAGCAGGTAAAACTTAGCATCTTATATTCCCACTTAATAGGAATTCAGGACCCAAAAAATGGCAACTGGCCCGCTAACTAAAGCAACAATTTATTACAAGTCTCTCAGTTAACATATTCTAACCTGTTATTTATGATAGCAAAGTCTGAGAAATTTCAATGTTTGACAAGTAGTAAGTGAATGCATTAAGCTACTCAGTGCTACAGTAAAATACACAAAGTCAGAAAAGAAGAATGCAAGTTGGAGTTATTTGCCCAAATGTGGACATATTATGCATCAGTTTTTGGCCATGAACATTAAAGGAAATATAAGCATTCCACTAGGCTTTCCAAATATTATTTCTTCCCAAATAGTCTTCAGAAGTACATTTTATATTATACAAATATTTGATTTGCAAATTAAGGAGGCAAGTCTTCACTTGGTGAAGCAACTTCTCAAGGGCACAAAGACCCAAAAAGGCCTGACCTCAAATACCAGTCACTGTATCTTCCTGCTTCAGGTTCTCATTCAATGCCTTTACATTCCTAAAGCCCACACACTAGGCAGACACAAGCTCACATGGTAATGGAAGCAGTGATGTCATTATATAATTTTGCTGATTTTTGTTACATGAAAAATAATATTTCATGCATCAAAAAATGTCTGATTGTTCTTCCTCTTTCCTCCGTTTACATGTTTGAGTACAAGTGGTATCCTGAGGCTCACTTTAGTTGATGTTCAGCATTGGGAAATGAAGAACATTGCTGCTGGACATCCAAGCTGTCAGATCTCCCTAGATAATCAAAATATATTACTCAAATTTTCTCCTCAATTCTATTAAACAAGAAAGAAAATTTATTAAATTTGAGTAACTGGATTTGTTCAAAGCCAAGTGAATCACTGTGGTAGAGTTAATACCATGAACCTGTTTCCTTGGGTGCCCCTTTTCCTTGCACCCTGTTCTTGGCAGTTATCCTGTTCTCTTATGGTCTTCTCATGGACTCTTTGACATGTCTGTTGTCTCTATTACACTCAAGATTCCCTTTGCAAAAACTCATCTACTCTATCCCAATGTATCCATATTTGCCATAGGGCCTGACTATAATTCTTTACACAGTAAATGTAGGTAAATGGAGGGATGCAATGTTACTCTGCTTCATCAAGGGGGATTTCTTAAATGTATAAGTAGTGTTGATGTAAGTTTTAAATCTCTATGATGCTTTTTATGTAAATTAATAGATCAACCAAAACTTCTCATGATACCACATCCTGGTTGGTGTTGGTTTAAGAATATAATACCCAAATCTGGCATGTTAAGACCTTTATCCTGCTGCTATCCTGGTTAATTATGAAGTCAGATCCTGAATGAGCTGCTCTCATAACTCCTGTATTGGTACTGACTGCCTTTATTTTTTCAGGGCACACCCTGGTCACATTTTACTCAGTGTCTAACTCCAAGGCATGTTAGGGCTTTTTACTAGATAGCATACATGCACACACATACACACACACACACACACACACACACACACACACACACACACAGAGAGACACACACACACACACTGCACTTTTTTTTAACTTTTATTGCATTATGATGAGAAAAGTTACATGATTTCAATTTGTCTGAATTTGTTAACATTTAAAAACATATTTTAAGTAAATAGAATTAAATTACATTCTTGTTTCCCTTTTGTACCCCAACTCCTCCCAGAGACCCCCTCTTCAATACCTACAATATCTTTTTTTTGTTATATTCCTTAAAATTTATAAAATGTTATAATGAAAAGAGTATTATAAAAGTTGTTTGATATAAAACAATCAATTTAACAGTGTTATGTAGATGCTTGTCTACAGCAATAGTGCAAATACATTGCTCATGATTAAGTTGGAAGAAAAATGGACTGAGAATAAAAGCAAAGTATGGGCTAGACTAAGGGCATGACCCACAGACCTTCAGTATCCACTTTTCTTAATCTAGGCTCATGAATTTTTCATCATAACCTGTCCCAGTAAGTAGACTCTATCTTAGAGTACAACATTACCATCTCCTCAGGTATTCAGTTCAGAACTCTGGGTCTTGCTGATGGTTCCGCCTGCTGGTCAACCCCTATATAGATATATGAGTAGTTCTAGGACAAGATGATGTCCATTTGTGGGGGTTAGGGCAATGGCTTGCTTAATGGTCAACTTGCTGGCCACACAGCATGAGAATCTGGATTTCAATTCCCTGAGCCATGTAAAACTGAGGATGACAGTACATATCTGTAATCTCAGTGCTCCTATGGTAAGGTGGGAGGTGGAGACAGGACACTCCCTACAGTGAAAGCTGACTAGTCTTGGATACATAACTTTAAACCATATGTCAAAAACTATGGAAAGGGAGGGCCAACATCCAGTGTTCTCTGACTTCCTTAGGCACAGTATGTTACCATGGGCCTTTCTGTCTGTACATAAGTTCATGAAATAGTGACTCTGAGACTTCTTACATAAGAATACATGCTTAGGCCAATAGCTTTGGCTTTTTCCTCAACTAGCTCATAATGTAATTACTCATCTAGTCTATTCTATGTCCCACCACGTGGCTGGTTATGTGGTCCTCAGTTTCATGTGAGCATATTTCTCTGTGTCTTGGTGAATCTCCTGGGCCTGACTCTTTCCCAGAATTCCTCTCTCTCTCTACCAGAACTCCCATCTTCTATTTCCTGTCTTAGCCCATTAGCCATAGGCTTTTTTTATTAAGAGGTGATTGATGCTTTTACACAGTGTACATGAAATTCTCTCTATAACACATGTGTGTCTGTTATCAAACATATGAACATGTGAGCACACACAGATACATAGAAAACACACACACACACACACACACACACACATACACACACACTGCCCACATGTCCATCTTCTCAACTGTTACCACAGTTAAAATTACATAATGCTTTGTGTTGAAAGCTAATTACTATGACATCCTGCATAGCTGCCTATCTGCAGGAGTCTCCACACTGATTTTTGTAATGTCTTTTTAAGCTGTAAAACTCATATTGTCTCTTTCCTGTCAAAACTCCTCCAGTGAGCCCTCATTTCAGGGGCCAGTCTTTGAGTGTGTGCCCAGCACCTTCTATTCTTACTGCTGTTATCACTTCCCCACAATGTTCCATCCACCCAGAACAGCTCTGCTTTCTCCATTATATCTCATGCTTTCTTGCTTCTGGGGCCTTAAGCCTGCCTGAGGCATTCTTCATCAGATGCCTCTCATCAAACTCCCATATATTTGAGTATTTGCCTGTCATTTTTCTGGTCTTCTCTAGGTCCTGCTCAATTAAGATAATTGGCCCAGCTGGGTGCTAAGCTCCAAGAGTGTATGGCAATGTTCTTCTTGATGTTTATTAGGTGCAAGGCATATTATATTTGTTGAATGAATGGGAAAAAGAAGGAAGAAAATTAATAATTTGATTAATTTTGCTTGTATCAGTTAATACTTATATTAATGTGCTAAGAGCTATGTAGGTGCTATCCCAATAAAGCCACTTAGTACCCTCCTCACCGGCCACAACACTGTGTAAGGATATCATAGCCTCAACTCAATAGATAGGTAAATGAAGGCTCTGAGGTATCACACTACTCATTTAAGATCATGCAGTTAATTGGTAACAAGGAGTCAAAGTCCAGAATTTTCATCTTTGTAATGCCTCCGATGCATTATATAATGTCTATAGCATATATGGTAATACATATATACTTTGTTAAATGAATAAATACTTAAAATATGGGTTTCACAGCAGTAAATAATATAAGCTATCATCGCAACAAATTCTGTATATCATGGGAAAGAAGTAGTAAGCCCTACACTCATGTTTCTTTTTTTAAATAAGTACTACATTACAAAATCATTCTTAATATATTTCCATCTTTATCCTCATAAGATGAAGTAAGATACAAACTTCACTAGAATGTGCACAATGACTACTGATATAACACAAAGTTAATAGCAATGCTTTGCATAGACTAAGTCTTTTTAACATTCAACAAATGAGAAAACAGCCACATGGTTTTCAAACTCTGTAAACAATTCCTCCATTGCTAGTGACTTTTGGATTACTGTTAAAAACATCCTACTGTTCAAATCAAATTTCCTTACATTAAATCAAAGAATAAGGTCAAAATTGAAGGACAAGTTTCATCAAAACAAGAAATATTTATCAGTGGAAAGGACTTTCAAGGGGAGAGGAAACTCCTTGGCAATAGTAACACATGTAGTTTCTTGGGCTACCTATACCTGTTGAGCAAAGGCAATCAAAGCTTGTTCAGTTAGTTATGGGTTCTGATCCACCAAACACCAATGATAAAACTGATCTGCCACTCAACAGATGTGAAAATGAGACAGTAAGTGGTTAAGTCAGTGTGACTGATCAGAGAATTGAACGCAGGTGTGACCAAGACATATGCTCCTCCATAGAAGTAGGATTATATTTACTGGGAGTTGAGGTTTGAGGTAGAGAAGTCTAATTAGTGTGCAGGACACAGGTACAGGGAATGGGAAGAAAACAAAGATGGGCACTCAGAAAAGGACTAGGAGGCATGGCAAAGCTAAACTTTGTTCTAAAGATCCTTGCAGGTACATGCATTGACCCAGAACTAACTGTCCACTAGCCCATCCAGCTTCCCAAACTGTGCCTTCTCTGTCTCATTTTATGCCTAGACAATTATTTCTTTCTTCTTCTAAAATACTCTTACACTGTTCTATAACAGCAAAGAAGTTTTGTCGTGTTTATTTCTCTTATCTTTAGCATGTGGAAGTAATGAATTTAGGGATTGTCTTGGTTACTGTAATATTATGAAGCATGATGCTTAAATCAATCACCATGAACACAAGTTCACACAGCGTGTTCCTTAAAATACTTGAAATACTAAGAAAGGCTTCCAGCCTTCCAAGCAGTTCTGGTGCATTGGGCAGTTTGAGAACTCCACAAAGGCTAAAGAAATCAGAAAGAAGTTCAAAGTGTGAAAGGCCTCCCAGAGGATGACCTGATTGAATTGGGCTTGATAGAGGTAAGAAGACTTCCATCCCCCAAAATTAAAGGAAATGGTTTTATTTAGAGAGAAAGATGCAAACATAAAGGCAAGGAGGTAGCAAACTCTTGTGGGTGGCCAAACAGTGCTGGGCCCTGTTGCCTGGAGTCTAGAATGAGTGAAGGGAGGCAAAAGGAAATGGATTTATCTCTCATCAGCCCCCCAAACGCCTTTATAGTAGGGACTGTGTTTGATTCAGCTAAGTGTCTAGCCCAGGGCAAGAGCTCTGTCAATGTTTGATGAATGATTGATTGAGGGCAGCTCAATTGAAGAATGTTAGAGAAATAGATTTTCTGCAATGTCAGCTACATCGTGCAATTGTTCCTGGAAAAGTAAAGTGCAGAAAATGATTCCACTGCAGTTAGAGCATAAGCTTTCCCATCTGGCTCCATCTAGTGTCCCGATGGACAGGTTTCTGGTCTAGAACATCTCTAGCCACAGAAGAAATGTCCTCTATGACAGTTTTGCCATAGGGATAGAGATCCATAGGAGAGAGTGCAGCTTGGAGACTCTGACCCCAGTTTACTTCTTTGCTTTGAAATTCACTGTTAAGTTGAACTTTCTTGGTGAATTTTCATTTGGGTATCCCATTTGAATTTCCTGCTCTGTGCTCATGTATGCATTCGTGTGTGCATGCCTGTGTGTGTATGTGGTGTTGTGGTGGGGCTTGTATGTGATATGTATGTTTGTACATGGGTACACAAAGGCACAGTTCTTGTCTTTGATGTTCTCCTGTCCGAAAGAAACCTGGAGTGATGATAGATACTCCTTGCAGATGCCACTTTTTGAAGGCTTGTGCCTTGTCAGGATATCTGTAACAGTTTGGGACCATGTTCTGTTACCTCCACCAGGGGGTATCCCAGCTTCTAAAAACAGCATGAAATCCAGGGCTTAGGGGCAGAGTGGTGATTCTTTAAAGATAAATAATAAATTATCAGTGCTCTTAAAATGGATTGAATGAATGCTATCCTAAGGGAATAATCAGAGACTCAAACATATGTGTCTTCCTTAAACTATAATAAAAAATAGAAAATTATGTAAATGTTGAATAAGACAGAATGATAACATAAATATTCACATCCAGATTATGGAATATTGTGAAGTTCTTAAAAACACACTTTTGAAGACTATCACAGGGAAATGACTATGCTAAAATAATATAGTACGGCATCCATTGTATTAAAAATGTGTAGTGATATAAGGAAGAAGAGTTTAATAAACAAAGGGAGTGATGTTCATTTGTTGGATTAGTAGCAGTAAAAATTTAAATTATTCTACCTTTATAATTTTTTTACAATGAGAATATAAAATGCAATATTGAAGTAAAATGTCAGTCGTAGTAGTAGAGAAGAAAGCATCAGAAGGTAAACCTGTCAGTTTTGAGGGACATAACTGAAAAGGAAGGCTGTAATTCTAGCAGTTCTGGAAGGTGCATCTGCTAATGTTACCTGATAGAACACAGGTCAGGTAGGCACTGCTGACCAAAAGGTTACATGTTTGGCATTTTAATAATATTTGTTATTTTTAAAAGAATGAAACCAAATTAACTTGTACTGTGTTAGGCATTCTAGTTTCCAAAAGTAAGGGCCTCTTATGGGATGACAGTGAGGCCTCTTACAGAGTTAACTGGATAAATTCAGGGTAGAAAATCCCACATTCAAGATAATGACTATTCTCAATGAGCCGCCCATGAAACATATTATTTACACAATGTCGATGTTATCCAGAGTGCTTGCACACAAATCTTATGAAAAGCCCATGCCCAAGTCACAGTGGATATTTGCCTCCTGCCTAAGAGAACAGCTTGTCTTCGAGATGGCAGACAGAGGAAGGCTGGGCTAGAAGATGCTCTTGCCAATTCTCAGACACATTTCATTGAACCTTCTCAAAGGCTTTAAGATACAGGTGTTCTCCCATTGATGACCTACTAGGCCATCTTCTGGTACATATGCAGCTGGAGCTATGAGGAAAGGCCCTTGGTCCTATGAAGGTTCTATGCTCCAGTGTAGGG
>JADRCD010213322.1:14675-47009 GCA_019843815.1 Montemys delectorum
TTTTTTTTTTTTTTTTTTTTTTTTTTTTTTTTTTTTTTTAAGAGGGGAAACCAGGAAAGGAAATCATTTTAAATGCAAATAAAGAAAATATCTAATAAAAAATAAATAAATAATAAAAAAAGATACAGGTGTTCTTAGTGGACTTGCAAAGGAGAAAATTAGGGCTCAGAGAAGGGAAGTGAGAAGGTGTATTCCCCAGGGCCATATAACTAGCAGGCAAGAAAGGACACCTGCTTCAAATGGGTATTTGTCCACTTGTAATTTCTGGCATTATCAACAACAGTCCTTTTCATTTCTATGAGGGTCAGTTCCAAGGGGCAGTTGACAAGGGAGAGGAGAGGGTGTAGCAACTAAAGCCCTCAGAAAGCACTGCCGTGGCCCCTCTCCTGCTTTGCACTGAAGTGACCTTGAAGTTGAAAGGGACGAAGGAGCCTGACTCCCCTGATGTTTTCTGATGAGTCAAGGGGAGAGGCAGCTCTCAGGAGCAGCTGGCCTTTCTCCAGCAGCAGGGCCTGGGAGATAAACAGATCAATGTGGACACTCGCCTCTATCTAATGAGCTAATGGCTCAGCCGGAACACTGCCTTATTGGATTGCTGGTCATGCCTACAGAGCCTAGAGTTAAGCAGGCCTACTGCAAGGGTACGAAATTCATTTCCTCTGCAGACGTCCAGCTACTTGGAAATAAAATCTACAATGAGCTCGTCCTCTTGTTTGCTATTCATTTGTTCCTGTGTGTTTTTCTTTATTCTTCCATGACAATGTTGAGATTTGATAAAACAATGTCAATAGTCTTCCTCCACTGAGGACAAAATGCCATAGATAAAGGATACACTGCAGGAAGCCACCCTGTGTGTTTGCTGTAATGGAATAAATGCCTGCCTGAATTTCCCAAAATTTATATATTAAAATTCTAACCTCCAACAGAATGGAATTAGGAAGTGAAGCTTTTGAGAGGTAATTGGTTCACGAAGGTAAAGTCTTCCTGAGAGAGAGTGCTAGATTTAATAAAAAAGGCCCCAAGGAGCTAGTTAGGCACACAAGGAAATAGTATGATCGACCAACCACAGTCTGTGATCTGGACCACAGTCTGACCATGCTGGTATGTGATATTAAAGGCCCAGCATCTATATTTGTAAGAAATATATTTCTGCTATTCATTTGTCACTCAGTCATGGTATAGACAAAATTAAGACAGCAACTTAGAGATTTCATATAGGCATCAGCACCAGTGCCTTTGGACTTCATAGTCACTGGCTACATACATGATCCTCTTTCTTTCTGGATCTGTTTTTCATATGAGCCATACAAATAGGGGAGTAACTGAGGTAAATTGTATTTTGATGACATGCAGCCTACAAACACGTAGCCAAAATGACACTAAAAATTCTAGTAAGCTATTGACTTCTTACCCCTGCTTTTGAACAATGTACCTCATTTGCTAATGACAGTAATGGCAATTTTAATAATAATAACTATGTATTGAGCATCTACTTGCTACAAGACAAACATTGGTCAAGCAGTCTTCCTGTAACTGCACAGAGAAACTGTGATCAACTTCATATCACACACATGTAAACTGAGACTTAGAGTGAGTATTGTCTAAAGTCACTAGCAAGATATGAACAAAAGCAGGATCAGAATCTGGGCTCTTCCCTATATTCTCCTGAAAAATTTAACTTGATTTCTATTGGCATTGGCAACGCCATGGTACTGTCTTCCTCAGCAACTTTCCTTCCCCTTGTCTCCAAATCAGAGGCCTAGTGTTCTTCCTGACTACCATGGAACCCCTTCTTCCAGTACCTGCAGTTGGGGTCCATCTTCCCTACTTCCATTAGAGTGTAGCACACTATCTTCTCTGAGGCAATCATGGCTCTCACTGAGTCAGTCCATAGCTACCTTCTGCTCCTTGTTGATTTATTCATAGAATGTTCAGACTGCTGCTGGGCTTAGATGTGGCAAAAACCAAAGCTACTTCCTGTTGGCATAGACTACTCTCTTTTGCCACTTTCCTTGCAGTCTTCTGAGTGAGCTGAGAAGGATGTCTGGGGTTGGAAGGGCAAGTCTCTCTCTGGCCTCTTTCTCTAAATATTCAGGCCCACTGTTTCCTGCATCAACACAAGAAGGTCAAAGAGCTAGTCAATTGCCACATTAGAAGGAAGCCTGACAAGGCAGGATACTTATCTCAAGCCTGGAGAAAACAGTCTCTCACTATCTCCCATTCCTTCTTTTTCTCTCCCAATTCCTTTTCTGAGGAATCCTCAGAGAGAATTTTGTTGTAATACTATTTTTAAAGATAAACTATCTCAGTAGTTTACAAACTCTTTAAACAATGAAAACTTCTGTTACAAAGAAAAAAATATTCCAATCAGAATGGATGTTAAGGTTGTATGGATTGCAAATCTGAGCCAACTCTTTAAGCTTTGACTGAACTTGAGCCTTCTGACTTAAGCCCAGTGATCTTTCCCCTAAGGTACATTGCCTGTGTATGCAATCAATCTCTTTGTTAGCTGAGAAATACTAACCAAGAACCTATTACATTGAATTGTCTGAAGGAATTGGCACCAGCATCCACAGAACTCACAGACCTTTGTGGACAGGTCAAGACAGGAAATCAGACCTCTGCAAATGAATTAGGTTAGTGTTTCCAGGCAATGGCAACACTATGTTTAATAATGTGTATGTCATCTTTCCACTCGATGCCAAGTAATGACCTCTCTTAAATCTTAACAATCAAAGATATCTCCAGACATTACTAAATGTCCCCTTACGTAGTGAGAGAAGGACAAAAATTATCTCCAGTTGAGAGCTACTGGACTAGCTAACACAAGAGAATAATGTAAATGAGCCTACCAGGTTGTGTACAGTTAAAGTCCAGTGAGTGGAAAAGAGAAGTCTTATGAGAACACACAGAAGGACTCCTTTGCACTCAAAGTAATCACTGAATTTGGAGAAACTTACACTTTCCACAAAGAGGATGAGAAGGTGACTATGGGAAAGGACTATTAAGGATGTTGATGTAAGCCAAGCACACTGGGGATGCAGAAGGAGAAGACTCTTGGCTGAAGATTGCCTGACCCAGCTTATGTTGTCCTAAAGAGATGCTGGCCAGACACTATACAAATAATCCCCTCCACCAAGAGAAGAGCAGGTACTCCTCACAGGTACCAATCTAGAGTGAGGGCAGAATCCTTCTCATTACTGGTCTTTGCCTTTTAAACTTGTAACAAGAATAGAGAGTAGAGGTTGTGTTTTTTACCAGGGACAATTAAATTCCTTCTAGTTTCAAGTTATGTTAAAACAATTTTTTTTGTCACATCCTAGAAAAAAAAGTAAATTCAAGTCAGGCTAGTAATCTTAGACCTTTTCTTCCATGTTTGAAACCCTACTTCCTTAGGTAGATTGCAGAGGGAAATGTGAAGGGAATCCACACATGTATCCTGATGATGATGATGATGACGACGATGACGACGATGACGACGATGATGATGGAGACTGCCCTTAATCTGCAGCTTTGTCATTTGTAAAATACCTTCATGTATTCACATACACAATCTTCAAGACTACAAACAAAACAAAACTCCACGAGGTGAAAATGATTACCTGTTACTTCATGGATGAGGAGCTCGATATTCAGAAAAACTAAGCGTCTTCCCCAAGGTCACTTTAGTCCCACCTGACTTCAGACTGCTTGTACTTTGGGGCATGCCCAGATGCCTAGCCTTCACTACACCTATTGAAAACTCAGATTCCTAGATAGACTATGAAGGCCAAGTGGCAGAAACACCTGAGTTAGTAGGGGAGAAAAGAAACAGCATTTTTTGAGAATGCTAATTTGACTGTGGTGGGGGCAAACGAACAGGCTGAACGAGTCTCAAGTTATGTGCTTTGGAAAGGGTTGAAAAAAAAGAAAAGAAAAACAAAGGAAAAAAATCTTTCCATTGCTTGCCTGCCAAGGCTCTGTGCTGGGGCATGGGTATAGACTCTGCTTAAGGCTTAATTCTATTGATTACACATTCCATTTTCCGAAGTGCCATTTGCGTGAAGGAGCAGGTGGTGTTTTCGGCATCCATTTAGCTGATGTATTAGCCATGTGGCTCAGTGCATCAGCAGGCTCGAGTCATCAATTTACGGTGGGATGACAGAGGGAATCACTCACTGCAGAATTGTAATGGAGAGAGGGGGAGGGGAAACAGAACACAGAAGAAGGGATGAGAACACTGAGATAGTGGCTTTCACTAGGGTGTGCAGAAGCAGGAGACACATCCCCAATGTATTATTTGTTGAAAACAGCAAGCACACCCAGGATAACTGTGAATCAGGGCCTGACTGTGGAGATGAGGACATAAGGGGAGTTGAAAGAACTCCAGTCTTGAGGAATTCAGTTTAGTGGTGAAGAGAGACAAACAATTAATGGCAATGACATTGCATGCATACTATAAGACAGGGACACAGTAGATAGCAGAAAGGTGTTTTAAATTCTTCAACCATAGTTGAACAGGCATAGTCCAGCTGCATTACTTACTAGCTATGGGGCTGGAGACTAAATCAGGCTGAAAGCTCCTGAAGAACGCTCCCTCGGTCTTCTATACTTTTGCTCTCCATCCTAAAGGATGGCATCATCACCATAGTTGTAGTCACCCAAGGACAGTAATGATTTCACATTAATCACAATCACGACAACGAGCCAGTAACAACGCAATAACATTTAATACGATTTATTATTGAGTGTAGCAGTTTCAGTTACTACTGGTTAGTTTAAATCTGAAAATATCAAATGGAAGGTACTAGAAATAAATAACAAAGCTCGAATTGTACACTGTTCTGGAGTATTGCGATGAAGTCTGTCATTGCTTTGTCCTTCTAACATGAAGTATGAATCATCTCATTATCCATCGTGTCTCCCTGGGTATGTTAGTTACCATACACATGGTAGTTTCAAATGTAAATTTGACTTAATCAAGAGTCACCTGGGAAGATAGTCTCAATGAGAGACTGTCTAGTCAGATTGGACCATGGGCATGAATATGGGTTTCTTCATTATTTAATACAGGAAGGAAGAAGTGCTACTGTGGGTAGCACTACCCCCTAGGTAGAGGGTCCTGAACTATGTAAGAGTGGAGAAAAAGTGATTTGACTGCAAACATACACACATTAATTCATCCCTCTCTGATATGTTATGAGCAACAGCTTCAAGCTCCTGTTGCATTGTCTTCCCTGGACTAATAAATTGCAACCTGGAGCTGTGAGTTAAATAAACCCTTTCTCCCTTGAGGTGCTTGTTTTGGGTATTTTGTTACAGTAACAGGAATCTAAGCTATCGCTTCTTTGTTATGTTGTCCCTTAGTTTCTATCTCAGCTATCAAGATCAACTGTTGTGATAACACATTACTAGTGTTCACCTTTCTTACGCTACTTAATAAAGGTTCTCAAACACAACCATAGGGAATTTGGAGAGTATATTGCTATAGTTGTCCTCTTCTGTTATTTAGCTATTGTTAATCTCTTACTGTGTCTAATTTTCACATTAAATTTTACCTTAAGCCATATATGAATAAAAGGATATGTTTCCTATTAGTGAAGGCTTCAGGGATCCAATCTAGTCTTGTAACTTATTTCCCCCAACCAATAGGGGAGTACAGTATATATAAGGTTGATGATAGCATAAAGCATACTTGCTATGTACTAGGTACTACCTAAGAGATAATGTATCTTTAATCCTTAGCACAAGCCTAGGAATTCAATGTTATTATTGTCTCTACTATTGGGTAAACAAATGGATTTTTAAAAAGTAAACAGTTTTCTCATAGTGTTATAGTTAGCACATAAAATGCATTGCCCAAGCTCATGTGTATCTGGATACTTGGTCCCTGATTGGAGGTGCTATTTTGGGAGATTCTAAAAACTTTTGGAGATAGGGTCTTTTTGGAGGCAGTCCATAAACAAGGCCAGTCCTTTTAAGGTTATGCCTGATCAAGAATTCTATCCTCATTCCTCACTTTTGATATGAGGTAAAGAAGTCCTTCTGACACATATTCCCATAACCTTGATACCCTGCCAAAAATGAATGGGGCCCAGCAAGCATGGGCTTGGAAACAAAATAGTTATATCTTTAAGTTGTTTCTGGCATGGGCTTTCTTACAGTAATGAGAAAAGTTACTAATACACATAGTCAGACAGATGGTACACAGAGGTGGAACCACCAAGATACAAACACAGCTCAGCTCGGCTCTATAACCACAGGGCTACTCAGCACTACAGAGTATAAATATGACAGTCATATTCAATCATATTCCAATTGTTATTTCACTTTGTAGAGACTCAATTTCCTTATAAATCAAGTAGACAAAAAGGTCTTATTATGTTACTATAAGCAGAAGATAAGATAATATATACTCAAAAGGCACATATTCATTATTTTTAGGATAACAGATTCAGGAAAGATCTCAGAACATAGATTTGCCTTGCCTACTTCAAGAAGGCCTTCTCTAGTATCTGGGTGATTATAATTCTTTGATGAAACCAAGATTTCTGCTCTGCCCTGGATCTTTGTTACTGTCACGGTATATTTCTTTTCAACTAGATAATTAACAAGTTATTTATTAAGGTCTTTCTCGCTTGGCATATGCAATGAAGAAGGTCAAGCCAAAGGCAAATTTGGCCCAAGTCAATAATAGCTTTTATGATTGTATTCCAATAAAAAGACTCATCGGCCCTTGGGTTTCTGGGAAAATCTGAACTGACTGAACTGGAGGAGAGGAGATGACAGGAAGACGTGACATTAGCAAAGAATCTAATCACGACCCTGTCTCTGTCTGGCATGGCTGAAGAACAGAGTTTCTAATATCCCGTTTGAAAAAGCTGTACTTATAGTAAAGGGGAGACCAGTGGCATTCTCTCTCCCATCCACTCACTCATTATTTAATGAAGATTTTTGGAGGCCCTGCTTTATGCCAGATAACACACTCGGCACTGTACTTAGAATTTCATAATTTATAAGAAGGGTGATGCTTGCATATCTACAATACATTGTGACCATTCATTGCTATGTTGTTTAAAACAATGGTACTTATAGAACCACATACTCTTGTGTGTGTTATGTTGCTGTGATATACTATGACCCAAAGCAATTTGGGGGCAAAAGTATTTACTTTATCTTGAAGTTCTAGATCATGGTTCATCATTGAGGGAAATCAGGGCAACAACTCAAGGAGTAAATGAAAGAGAAACCATGGAAGAAAGCTGTTTACTTTCTACTGCCTAGCTTTTGCAGAGCTCATTTTATTATATAACCCAAGGTTTCCTCCTATGGACAGTATTTCCCACAATAGGCTGAGACCTCCTACATCAATTAGTAGTCAAGAAGATGCTCACAGACATGCCCACAGGGCAACTTAATTGAGGGGGCCCTCTCATTCAAATTCCCCCAGATAATTCTGTCAAGTTGATAGCTGAAGCTAACTAGGAAAACACATAAACTACAAATATTAGAAATTTTAACAGAATTACTACAAATGATTAGAACCTATGCTGTTCAGGCTGGTCCTGAACTCCTTGGGTTCAAGTCTTATTGCTTCAGCCTCCTGAGCAGATGGGACAATAGTTATGCACCACTGTGCCTGGCTCAAAGAAACATTATTAGGTCATTTAAAGGAACTTGAGAAAACACTCTTAGTATAATGTTAATGACATTTATACATAAATGATAAACAGCTTACATAATATAGTTATAAACAAAAAATAGAGAAAATAGTAAAAAAAAGTATTTAGTATTTTAACATTAGTTATCTTTGAGGATGGAATTAAGGGTATTTTTTCTGATATTTTTTCTCTATTTATAAAAGCTTTGTACAATTACATATAGCCTATGCTAAACAGAAAAAATATATATACAAAATGCCTAAAATAATAATTACTGAACTAGACATATGCAAAAACTCTTCTTGGCAAAGAAAACAGTGACTTTCTAAATTTAGATTTTATAGATGAACAAATAGAGGTTCTGAAAGATTAAATAAACTTTTTTGAGGCATCTCAGCACTCATATAGCTAAAGTACAACTTAAATCCATGTCACTTGAGTCTAAATTGAGGTTATCTTCTAAGCCACTGAGACTTTCAAAGAGCTAGCAGAATGCCCATATATGGGGTTAGTCTGTGTAGAAGGTCTCAAAGGCTCTGGCAGAACTGCAGTTCTCAACATTCTGGAAGAGTTCAGAAGTTACAACTATATCCAAGAACGAACTAGAGATGGGTCTCTGAGATCCAGGCTAGTCATAAACCAGGAGGAAATGCATAGTAATGTAAAAATAACCTTGACTATTTGCATTTCCACATGCCAGATTTGCAGTATTTGAATTAGAAGAATGTAAGACTGGGTATGTATTTAATATTTTCATATAGATTTAGAGCATATAAACCCAGAACTGAGCTGATTTTAGTATTTGTATTTTAAATATTTGAATATTTTAGTGTTTACTATTATGCTCTTAACATCTGTGTTAAGTCCATTTACTAGAGTGCAATTTACTTTGACGTTGTTGTCTGTTACAACTGCCATTTAGTGATTTCTTTCATTTGACCACAAAGCCCTAGCACCAATGATTTTTCAATTACATATTTATGTTTATACATGTGCAAGTATAAAAGACTCTCCCAAGAAAAGACCTCTTGATGACTAAGGAAGTTAAACATTTCTTTAGGTGCTTCTCAGCCATTTGGTATTCCTCAGTTGAGAATTCTTTGTTTAGCTCTGTACCCCATTTTTCATAGGGTTATTTGATTCTCTGGAGTCTAACCCCTTGAGTACTTTGTATATATTGTATATTTCCCCTCTATCAGATGTAGGATTGGTAAAGATCTTTTCCCAATCTGCTGGCTGCCATTTTGTCCTATTGACAGTGTCCTTTGCCTTACAGAAGCTTTGCAATCTTATGAGGTACCATTTGTTCATTCTTGATCTTAGAGCATAAGCAAATGGTGTTCTGTTCAGGAAATGTTCTCCTGTGGCCATGTTTTTGAGGCTCTTACTCTTCAATTTGTTTCAGTGTATCTGGTTTTATGTGGAAGTCCTTGATCCACTTGGACTTGAGCTTTGTACAAGGAGATAAGAATGGATCAATTTGCATTCTTATATATGCTGATCTCCAGTTGAATCAGCACCATTTGTGAAAATGCTTTCTCTTTTTTTCCATTGGATGGTTTTAGCTCCTTTGTCAAAGATCAAGTGACCATAGGCGTATGGGTTCATTTCTGGGTCTTCAATTCTATTCCATTGATCTACCTGCCTGTCTCTGTACCAATACCATACAGTTTTTGTCACTATTGCTCTGCAATACAACTTGTGGTCAGGGTTGGTGATTCCTCCAGAATTTCTTTTATTGTTGAGAATAGTTTTCACTTTCCTGTTTGTTTGGTTTTTGTTGTTGTTGTTGTTATTCCAAATGAATTTGTAAATTGCTCCTTCAAACTCTATGAAGAATTGAGTTGAAATTTTTATGGGGATTGCATTGAAACTGTAGATTGTTTTAGGCAAGATGGCCATTTTCACTATATTAATCCTGCCAATCCATGAGCATGGGAGATCTTTCCATCTTCTGAGATCTTCTTCGATTTCTTTCTTCAGAGACTTGAAGTTTTTGTCATACAGATATTTCACTTGCTTGGTTAGAGTCATATCAAGGTATTTTATATTAAATATAACTATTATGAAGGGTGTAACTTCCCTAATTTCTTTCTCAGCCTGTTTATCCTTTGAGTAGAGGAAGGCTACTGATTTGTTTGAATTAATTTTATATCCAGCCACTTTGCTGAAGTCGTTTATCAGGTTTAGCAGTTCTCTGGTAGAATTTTTGGGGTCACTTAAATGCAAATCAAAACAAGCCTGAGATTCCACTTTCCACCAATCATAATGGCTAAGATCAAAAACTCAGGTGACAGTAGATGCTGGTGAGGATATTAAGAAAGAGAACCACTCCTCCTTGTTGGGATTGCAAGCTGGTACAACTATTCTTGAAATCAGTCTGGTGTTCCTCAGAAAATTGGACATAGTACTACCCAAGGACTGAGCTATACCACTCCTGGGTGTATACTCCCAAAATGCTCCAACATATAACAAGGACACATGTTTCACTATGCTCATAGCAGCCTTATTTATAATAGCCAGAAGCTGGAAAAAACACTGATGTCCTTCAACAGAGGAATGGATACAGAAAACATGGTACATTTACACAATGGAGTATGACTCAGCTATTAAAAACAATGATTTCATTAAATTCTTAGGCAAATGGATGGAACTAGAAAATAGCATCCTGAGTGAGGTAACTCAATTACAAAAGAACACACATAGCATGTATTCACTGATAACTCATATTAGTCCCAATGCTCAGAATACCCAAGATACAATTCACAGACCTCATGAAATTCAAGAAGAAGGAAGACTAAAACATGGATGCTTTGGTCGTTCTTAGAAGGGGGAACAAAATACTAACAGGAGGAAATATGGAGACAAAGTGTGGAGCAGAGACTGAAGAAAGGCTATCTAGAGACTGCCTCACCTGGGGATCCAAACCCAGACACCATTGTGGATGCCAAGAAGTGTTTGTTGACAGGAACCTGATATGGCTGTCTCCTGACAGGAACTGCCAGAGCCTAACACATACAGAGGCCGATTCCGGCAGCCAACCATTGGACTGAGCACAAGGTGTCCATTGCAAGAGATTAGGAAAGAATTAAAGGAGCTCAATGTATTTGCAACCCCATAGGAGGAACAACAATTTCTACCAGCCAAACCCTCCGGATATCCCAGGGACTAAAACACCAATCAAAGAGTGCACATGGAGGGACCCATGGCTCCAGTCACAAATGTAGCAGAGAATGGCCTTGTAGGGCATCAATGGGAGGAGAAGCCGTCGATCCTGTGAAGGCTGGATGCCCCAGTGTAGGGAAATGCTAGGGCAGGGAGACAGGCATGAGTGGGTGGGTGGGGGAACGCCCTCACAGAAGCAGAGGGATGGAGGATGGGATAGGGGATTTCTGGGGAGGGGCAGAGAACCGGGAAAGGGGATAACATTTGAAATGTAAATACAGAAAATATTCAATAAAACAGCAAAACAAAACAAAAACAAACAAACAAAGAACAGACCTGTTGTTATGATTTGAAATGAAAAGCTGCCCCTCAAGCTTATGTGTTGAATGCTTGGTCTCCAGTTGGTAGCACTATTTTGGGAGGTTCTGGAAACTGTACAAAGGGAGGTATAGCTGGAGAACACAAGTTACTGAGAGTCTGTCTCTTGTCCTCCACACCCCATTTCACTTCATGTCCTCCAAGAAACCTTTGCCACATTACCACCTCCCCTGACATTCTGCCTTTTCATGAAAGAAGAATCAAGGTAGCCATACTCTATGTGCTAAAACTTCTGAACTAATGAGCCCAAATAAATAATTGTTCCCTTAATTTGTTCTGCTAAGTATTTTGTCACAGTGATGATTACAAGTATGTCCAGTCTTCTATAGGATCTATTGTCTTCATTGTCAGAAAACACATGGACCTGATTAGAGTACCTTTCTGATAATAACAATAATTAAAAATAATTTAAACAATAATAATAAATAATTATTATATATAAATGTATAATTTAATTAGGACCTTTTGAATATTTTGCCACCTTCCAGTCATATAAAACTATTAGTTTATGAGCATTTTTCTATTTAACAACTATGGATGGATCATTTAAACCCACACAATAGGGCAGCTATATATTAAATACTCTGTTAGCCCTATTCATATCTTTTGTATGTTTAGCCTTGACTTTCTTTATGGATCTGCATTTATCCTTTTACACAAGACTTGAAAAGAGTCAAGATGGCTTTGAAACTTTACCAGACTCCCAATGTGTCATAGAGGTCTGTGAGGGAAAAACCACCCAGAGAACCGTGCCTTCCTCGTCCGTCCCTGTGTTTCTAGTGCAGGTAGTAATAGTTTGCACTTGGACTACTTGGAGAACGTTGAATTCAAGTAACTTAACTTGGAAGACTTTTTCTTTCTTACTTTAGACTAGAGATTTTATAAAATCAATATAGAAAGACTAAAGTACAAAAATATCAAGCCAATAAAAATTACTAAAATTACTTTGGACACAGGTACCTAGCAAACAAATTATACTTAATATAAATATGAAGTTACAGTATGTGGGAGTATAGTATGATGATTAAATGTGAGGAAGTCATATGTCCCGTTTCTGTCTCCAAGGGTGATGCTCCTCTAAATTACACATTTGGAAGTGATCTGCCAAGTAAGCTTTGGGTGTTATTATCACAAGAAGAAGTGGATGCTATAAAACAAAATAAAAAAACTTTTAAATATATTTTGAAATGTTTATATACATATTCATACATAACACATTTTCTAAACACTAGATGAAAGAGATTAGAGGTACTGGAAACTGGAACCTGCAGAATGGTGGTTTTCTGAGTTCTACAGGATTCATGGCCTCCACCCACCCTTTCCAACCCCTATCTCTTCCCCTCTCCACCCAGGGAGGAGTTCTCATTATGAGATAATGACAGTGGAATAGAACTCTGTCACTGGATAATGATCTCCTGCAGTTAGATGAATGAGGACAGCAGACTTGAGCACCTTCAAAAATGGAACAACAAGGGGCTGCCAAAATGTTGATTTTTTTTTTTTCAAAAAAGGAAGCTGTAGTTCTTCCACAGTATTTCATCAGCCTTGAAACACTACATGCAGAAGAGGGCAGGAACAGTAGGAAGAGTAAGCTGCAGTAATTAGAAGACAGAGAGAAGGTTTTGGAGCACTTTACAAGAGAAGGATTTTTTTTTTTAAATCTACTGTGGATTGAACTCTGCTCTGGTAGCTGAATTGTTTTGTCACCCAGAGATAAGAAACTGGTGGTATAAATGTCGTCCTGAAGTTAGTTAGTTTGAGTCTTGGTAGAAAAACTTTGCTGACAAATGGTTTGAAAAAAGTCATTCAGGGTAGACATGCTCTCATTCCTACTCTTGATTGGAAGGCTCTTAAGGTACAGATGCCTTTGACCTGACACAATGTACTAACTTCCTTTTATTTCATGAGTAGTTCAAAGATAGGGCATCTAGTATGCAGAGGAAAAAAGAGTATTGAAAACCTACCCAAATGTCTCAAAGAATTACAATATCTTAAATTTAGAAGAACCTTTAAAAGGCCTATAGTTCAACATCCTCGGGGACTCTGGAGACTTGGAAAATCTTTGGTAGTAGGGAGCTAGCTCATTACCTTTTCAGGCATTCCTATCAATTATTACAAAGCTTTGATTGCCTAAAAGTGAGTTATTTGTTGTAGAGAGCCGCAGTGAGTGGTGATAGCCAGCAGATAGGTAAATTATGCATGTGCCTAGGGCCAGAGCATGACAAGTCATGACCCATGGTGGGGGGGGGGGCGTATTGCGCTCCTGAGTAAACAACCAATCAGAATGAACATGCCACTCCAGGGCATATATAAGCAGTGCCTTTTTGGGGGTTGCACTCTTTGAAGATGTAATAAACAATTGCTGCAGAAGGATCCTGTGTGTGTCCGTGTGTTCCTGCCGGCGGAAAACCTGCGTGGACGACAATTTGTTCCTTCAAAATTCATTCATTTATCACCTAGGAAGTCAAGGACTGCATAAGGAACTGGAACCCCACATATGAACGAGATCTGACCTATTGTGTCAGGTGTATGGTGGCTCAGCACTAAACTGGGGAGTGTGCTTAGAGGAATAAGAGGGAGTATGGAGGGAAGTAAGTCAAGACGATAATTGCATTAAGTGTTTTAGCAAAAGTAATCTATTAAGATTTACTCACAGACAAAGTCAGACTGCAGTTGGCAAAGAAGGTAGAACAAGTTGGAAAGGGAGTCACAAGCTGAAAGGGAGCCCTGAGCTGAAAGGGAGTCCTGAGCTGAAAGGGAGTCCTGAGCTGAAAGGGAGTCCTGAGCTGAAAGGAAGTCCTGAGCTGAGGGTAAGTTTGATATCAGAGGCTGCACAGAGAACAGTGGAGACAGACTGTGGGGACAAACTGAGTTTACCTCCTGATTCTGCCACTTCTCACTGTGTGATCTCTAGCAAATTTCTTTCTTTTTAATTTGAGAATTTCATAAGGGTACATAATTTTTATAAAGCAAACAAAAATTGTATACAATTTAAAAGAATTAAGCGAACTCCCAAGTGCCTATTCTCTAACTCCAACTTCCTATTCTTTAACTTCCAGACTCTGCTCACTAGAGCTCTCCCATAACTTTACATACTCCTTCTAAATCCAACTGATGTTGTTGACATGGGTGTGGTATAGAGTCTCCCATGAAAGCATGGAGAGCCTAGTTGGTGCTGCATCCTTGAAGGAAACTGTAAATTTTTTCATGTATGAAACAGATGAGGGTTGGTGAGAAGGTTCAGCAGGTAAAGGTGTTTTCTGTCAAACCTGATAATTCAAGTTCTGTCTTTAGGACTCACATGATGGAAGGAGAGATGTTACTCTGGCAACTCCTCTTCTGATTTCTGTATGCATCCCACTGCACACAGTGTTACACCATTAAATAAAACAGAGATGGTAAGAGTACCTAGACGGTAGGATTAATATGAGGGTTGTTAATTGTATTTTACATGAAGTAAACTTATGGAACTGTACCTATACATAGAACATGCAGCCAGTTAGCCTTATTACTAGTTAAGACACACAACTAATGTTAGCAAATAGTGATATTTGTTAGTAGAGTAGTAATAAGAGCAGTAGAAGGACAACTTGGGATATTGCTTGGCATATTTGGAAGTGATAGTGATAGCTGCAGTAGTATTTGTGATGGTAACACAAACATAGGCAGCAGCCATCATAATAATAACATAGAGATCAGGACATGTGTCCCAAAGCAGGGAACATGTTTAATAGAGTTCTGGGAGAGGAGTACAAGGAGTACAAGTGCCTTTCCCCGATAGCTTGTCTCTTGCTTTTGTCTTTCTCATCATCTACTGGGCCATCATAGGATAATGTGCAGTCGCTCTTAAGTAGAGACAGGCTAATGGTTTACATGAAGAGTCCATAAATGACTGAGAAGCCTGAAGACAAGTGCTCCTCCTTTGTCAACCATGTCTTTCAACATAGAACAAGGATGAAGTATCAAGAAAGAAGATAACAGACACAATTAATGAAGAGATTACAGGTCACAGAAGGAGAACATTCTGGATTAGCAGATTGAAGGGATAAGCTAATGAACTCTTGGCAAATATATCCAGAATTTAGTGGAAAATGAAAGATTTCTGAGTAACTTTATTTCCTCAGAGCTACAAGGTTCAACATTGAGACTCAAGGCCAAATATGCCTGCCTGTTCTAGTTAACACTGTCAACTAAACTTGCCTAGAATCACCAGAGAAAGGAATTTTGAGTAATTACCTTTATTGGGTTGGTCTGTGGACATGCATGTGATTGTCTAGATTATTAATTGATGTATATGAACCCAGCCACTGTGGGTGACACCATCCCTATGCAGATGGTTTTGGGATACATAGATGGCTATCTAAGTATGAGCCTGTGAGCAAGCCAGAAAGTGAGCCAGAAAATAGCATTCCTCCATGGGTTGTGCTTCAAGCACCTTCCTATGGTCTTGCTCTGACTTGTCTCAATGATCAAATTTTGACCTAGAAATATAATCCAAATAAACCCTTTCCTCCAAAACTTGCTTTTGGCCAGAGTATTTTATTAAAGCAACAGAGAAATAGGTAACACACTGCTCAAAGTCCGTTGTAAGTGCTTTACTGTGTGTATTGTATGGGGCTTCACAATTTAGAGTCAGAATGCTGCCCTAGATGGTTAGTCACCATGGAAATACCTATATATATGTTCTATTTATTCAAAAGTTTTAAAAGTGCATAGTAGGCCCGGCAATGCTTTTAAAGCCATAGATTAATCTCAGCTAAGAGCTTTAAGAATCCCACTAAGAAATCATCTCCTCTTTTTGCCATTCTTCTCCCCTTCTAAAGGGAACATCCAGTGGCCAAAGGAGGAAGCCAGCCCAGTGGCAGAAGAGAGAGGCAGTTATATCATTGGAGTTCAGGATAGGGGCTACACTCCTGCAGCTGGAATGAAAACTTAATCAACATTCAGATTAGTGTTTCCCTGTTTACAGGGGTTGAACTCAATTCAAAATTTCAACTAGAGTTTTGGCACAGGTACCTTGAGACAGGATTTGATGGTTCTGGGCTCACACCCCAATTTTAATATGCTTTCCTGGAAAGAGATAGCTGGGTCAGATGGACTTAGAGATCAATTTAGACCCTTGGCATAAGAATGTAATAAAGTTCTGCTTGGAATGCAAGCAATTCAGTTAAATTTCGGAATCAGCTGTCTCCATGGGTCTTTTGTTCTCTTGGCTTACTGTTTTCCTTGCATTTGATGGCATTTTATAAAGGGATGGTATAGTGCAGAAGCACTGAACAAGGAATCACATAAGTCTGGCTTCATCTACTAGGTCTATGAGCCTTAGATTTTTTCACCTGTACAACAGACATTTACATATACATATATAATATATTATATATTACATATAATATACATAATGCATTATACATAACACATATACGTCTATGCATACACTTATACTTCCTGGTACATACATGCATGCATATATATATATACACACATACATATATATGTAATATATATATATTACATATATATGTAATCTGCCTCAAATGGTGGCCACGAGCATTTAAATAACATAACTGGCATTTTTTCTGTCTTGTGAGATTGGTAACCAACATTTTCTTTGCTGTGAGACTTTCTATGACAGGCTCTAGCAGGTTATTCTATGTAACACATTAGTTTATAACTTCAGAGCAGGCTTTAGGCCTCAATAGTGGCTTTAATGAGAAAGTCCAGTTCTGAATCCTGATTTCAGATTGATTTAGTGGCCTGCTTACTCTCGTCAACAACCTTCTTCACCTCTGGATCCATCCTTTGCTCTTTTAGTTGGTATAGCTCAGCATACCTCCAGTCCATTCTGGATACAACAAAGGTTTCCTTTGACAATACAAATCTGGGTCTCACTTCTCACACAATGGTTTCTCAATGCTGTGAGGTAAAAGACTCAACTGCCTACCATGGCCTAGAAGACACATTTGGGTCCACCTACTTTTCAAGCCTAATCTTCTTATGCTGGCTTTGGCCACACTTGTGTCTTTTTAGTTCAGCACATGCCACAGAAATAGTCTTTGACCCCGTTGTCCTCAACTTCTACAATAATCTTTTCTATTCACTTATGCCCTGCTTACTCCTTTTCTTTAGAAACAAGATGGCACTATATAGCCTGGGCTGGCCTGGAACTTACTATGTAGTCCAAGCTGGCCTAATCACAGAGATCTGCCTGCATCTGCGTCCAGAGTGTGGGTATTAACAGTGTGTGCCACCATGTCTGGTTCTCATTCCCCCTTTTAAATCAACATGCCCTTCATAACTCAGTCTAAAAGTCACATCTGTACAGATGTCACCATTAAATTTGAAAATCACATCAAGTTTTCTAATATATATATATATATATATATATGTAACAACTTCTGTTTTTTAAAAACATATTCTTGTTTTAATGCCTGTCTTAGCTTTAAACTCCACGGAGGAAGATATGTTTCTTCCCCACAGTATTCTCAATACCTGGTAAATTCTTCAGAGTTGTTAGTATTGAGAGGTGGCATTCTCACACTGATACTCCATTGTAGGTTGACTTGGAGCCACTTATCTTTACCCATTTCTGAATTCTAATGTTTTGCAGACTCTCCAGGCTGCTTAGCTCCTGACTCACTTCTCATCTCATGGTTCATTTTCCTCTGTCAGTTAGACTCGATAACCGGCATCACATCTGATTCTGCCATCTATAGGTTTTCTCTGACCATGTTATCACCTCAAGGAAAGGAAATCAGCAATATCTTCTTGGTGTTCCTGGCATAGGCACAAGTCTCATGGTTAGTACTGTCAGATACGTGCATAGCTCTGTTGTCCCAGGGCTATTGTCTGTTCAACTTAAATCTATTGAGCTACCACTGAAGAGTTGGAATTCTGAGGCCTTCATAACACTAGATCTTGATGCCTGGCTGGTCTCTCTTGAGTCCCCCTTCAGCCAGATCAACCACATTAGCCCCCTTTTATCTTGTTTGTTGCACTGGGGCCCAAATATGATCATGGGAAGAAGCTTTGTAAACTTGAAAAGACCAGACACATGTAAGAGATTAAGTGCTTAGTTCAGGCTCTCTTTAATTCACAAGCCAGGTTTTTGCTTGGCACACTCTGCCATCTGGAGAAAGTTCCTATTTCTTTCTTTCCTAGTGACATTACAATCAATGTTTCTCTTCTCCCTCTCTTGTACCAGCACAGAGAGAACATGTATTTTTCCCAGTGTACATGGCAGATCTGTTGTTGATAAGCTATGGAGACCACTAATTTTTCATCTTGTGTTAATATGTAATATGCTTTGCTACCTAGAACTTCCTGGCAGCCACCCAGAGAGCCAACACCACTATCCCATTACATCTGGATGTGAGCAGAAGTGTTCACACTGATGATTACATAAGGGTGGGGAATGACGGCACTAGGACTTGCTCTGCACTCACATTCTAGTTTTTGATCTGTGGGACTAGGAGCTAGATAAGCAAGTGACACACTGCTCTTACACTGATAAAGTATGTTTCACCTATGTAAAAAAGACTCATATAATGGTATAAATACATATTTGGTGGTTACTATTTTGAATCAAATGCCCCCACTTTACCAAGGCCATGGGATATAAGATGGTTGTTTGTTTATGCAATCATTTATTCTATAATAAATTCCTAAATGTCTACTGTAGGCCAGACACTGAGCTAGAGTTAAGCAATGTGTCTAGGGGAACATGGAGACTTTATGGCAGACCTTGGATGTCAATAACAGCTATTATTGGCAGAGAATATACTTTAAAGCTAGAATTTGCTAATTATTTTATACACATAAGGTAATATTTACTGTGACCCTAGAAGATAACAATATTAGGTGCAATTAATTATTACAATGAGCAAAAAAGCTTAGGAAACTTATACTAGTCTTTTCTAAAGAGTTTTCTGGGGAATTAGAAGATGCTAATGAGATATAGAGGCCAATAAATGATGAGCTAGAAATAATCTTAGACATGAATTTTCTAAAGAAAGTTAAGCAACAGCTCCAATACAGAGGCCATTAAGTGTAATGGTTATCTATTTCTAATATCTCCAGGAAACAGCAAGGTAGGTTTGGGAACCAGATTCCTCACTTATAAAATTAAGAATAACCATCCTTCCTTTGTGACGCTACTGTGCAGATTAAATTACTGGAAGTGTAGACATGCTCTCACTCCATGTACCTTCTCACTCACCCAAGCCTCTGAGATCTCAGTTCAAATGTTACCTTCTTAGAGAACCCATCATACCTGCTCTCTGCAGGAGCCCCATGATACTTTTTTATTTTCTGCATTTGATCAGACTATTTGACATGCCATCTGTAGTTCATTTGCTGGCTCTCTGACTGAGCAAAGTATGTGCCTTACACTCTCCTTGATTCCCATTCTTGTGTTCTCCCTGCATGTAGAGTCAGCCATACTGCTTGGAAAAGAGTACAGGAGTAAGTCCAAAGAAAACCAACACTTCACCTGACTCCAGAGAGGAGCTTCACCCCATGGACTCCTCCACTTAAGAAGTCCATCCCTCCAGCTGAACTATGCATAGAAGGCAGCTTCCTGCCTCCTTTCTGCCCAATTACTTCTTGGTATCCCTGAGACCTGAACAAGAAGTCTACAGATGATAGGATCTACTGTCCCGGGAAGCAGAGCCTTTGCAAGTTAAGTTTAACTGTGGGAATTTCACAGACCACAGGGCTGAGTGCAGAGGGGACTTGCATTCCTGGCGCTTTTCTTACCCTTTAAAAAGTGTATCATTTCACTTTAATTTTGATTTTTCATGTAAATGAGTTATGAAATTAATGAAAGGGAAATAACCAGAAGAGGAGACGTCCTATTACTCAATGACTTTGTGACAATGGAGTTGATATTGCTGAACATCTCTTTAGATGTCAAAGGATCACTGATGTTCTTTTAATGTCATGAGGACAAAAAGGTTTTCCTGTTGTGTACTTGCAGCTGATGAGACCCAGGAGAAAGTCGTTGTTTCCTGTAATTACATGGTTGCCAGGGTAACTGTGTACAGAACTTAGCCTAAGGATTGGTTAAAAAATAAAGCACCTTACAAATTTGTGCAAGATTATTTTAAAGAGGCTGGGCCAATCATGGCACCAAGGGATTGTTGTGGCATTGTAACTATGTCCTAAGTGTGCAGGGAATGACACTCAAGACCACCTTTCAGTTGCTTTCTGCCAAGAATCATTTTAATGAATGTTTTCTAGAAATGGAAGTCTGTAGATAAATTTTAAATGCTCCCACAACTCCTTTGCCAAAATAAAGAAAAATGACAAAAAATATAAAAAGGCAACAAACAAGTATGTTTGGTTGTAGTTTACACATACACACAATCTTAGAAAACACTAATTTTACAGTTTAAAAAAAGGAGGAATATTTTTCTCCTCTTAAATATTTCACACAAAGATTATATTTGGTTTGCTTTTGAGAACTAAATCATTTTCAAGTTGTTTTAAATACATTACCTTCACTGAGAATTGCTGTGCTCTTTTATAGAGTTAATCATTCTTTCTCCTTTCATAATTATCTTATAGACATTAATATATCATTAATATTGATATATATTAATTATATTATTACTTAATAACATTAATAGAGTATACATAAAATGACATATATATATATATATATGCACATATGTGAATATATGTGTATGTAGGTTATACATTCATAGATATGGCATTTAGCATTTGGCAGGTTTTTAATAACTTGAAAATAGAAAATTTCAGAGATAAAGTTCTATTTTTATTTAGTGCAGAATTATTTCTAAAATATAATTGTTAACTCTCCTTAAGTTTGTCCAGGGACAGGGAGCTCACTACCTTACTTGGTAGTCTATACCATTAGCAGACAGCAGACTATTTTTTATTATCATAGATCTGCTTACATGCTGTTGTCCATCAGAACTTGTGAGAACATAGACAGACAGACAGACTGCTTCTTCAGTGAAGCAGCACTCCATGTGTTAATGAGGCAGCTCTGTGTGATGATAGACAAATAGCTCCTCTGGTTTTCAGTTTGTAGTACATTACATGGGGACAGTAAAAGTCTTTCCATTTCCTTGTCAAGACTTCTGCTTAAGACCAAAATGGAATGACAAACAGAAAACTAGTTTGGAATCTCTAAAGCATCACATACCATGACTATCACTCTGGTCCCCAGTTTTCCTAACTTTACCTGGCTGGAGCAGACCAGTCTGTCTCTGCTTGGTGTAAAAGTGAGGAAAATAGCCATTTGATGGTTCAGCTCTGCCCTTTATAGTCCCAAGGCAAAGAAACTGATCTGTATTTCTTGGTTCTGCTTGCTGCTTTCTCAGCCTGGAGTCTTTGCTTTTCCCCCCCAGGTTCCTTCCTCAATGTTGCTCACCCATTTACTTAAATGCTGTTTTGACGAGGTAGCCTATTTTGGTAAGTGCCTCTGGGGAGCTGCAGAAAGGTTTAATTCCCTTTCTTTTCTCTAATGTTTATCTAATGGTAAAGGATTGAGAATAGGTTTGACGTCCCTCGAGACTCTAGGCTGAATGATTCAGTAATATATGTGTCTAGGGGCTGGCTGCAAAACAAAGCTTTCTGAAGGGAGTATGTGAGGACACACATCCATGCCAGGTGGGGTCCCTCATCAGTAAGTATCCTAGGAGCTGAATACGGGGAAACATGTATGCACCATAGGATTTGGAGATGAGCACAGACAGGTGGGATTGCTGCTCCACAAGGCATCCGTTGTTCAAGTGTAGGTATTGAGCCTTCATTCTCAAAAGAGAAGATTGAAAGATAAATTCTATGCTCATCTGAGATGAAAGAGGGACACTGTGGGAATCCATGGAATTTCAAACTGAGTATACAAGTAAGGCTCTTCAGAGGCCTCCCTCCATCTCCTCTTCCAGCAGCATTATCCATCCTACGAATGATGTCACCTTTTACCTGGATCCTTAGTCCACAAACTTGGGAGTCCTTTGAGAAATTTACAACTAGGCTTGAAAGAAACCTTCAGCTCCTGCAACCTTAACTTCACTTTATTCTATTCAGTCCCCTTCCTGGTCCCAAGTTTTAGGACTGAACTTCATCCTCAGTTACATTATCCATCTCTCTGAGTTCCACTTTTGTGATTAAGCTTCTGGTGTGTATATCTGAACCACCAAGTTCTGTACACTGCTTCTAGAAGCCATCCTTGGATTTCATGGTTTTATTTGTCAATTAATTTAGTTGACAAGCATGGTGACTATACAAAGTTCTTAAGAGTTCAAATGGATCAACACTATGGACTTAATCAATTTTGATTACAATCTCCTTGGTGATTACTTTCAAACCCACAAATTTGAAAATAGGATCCATTTTTCTTTTGATTCAAATCTGTTTTCTACTGATTAGAATGTTGTTTCTAAAGTAAAGATTATACCATTTGTCTGCCTAAAATTCACTAGTGTTTCTTCATTGGCTGATTTCATGTGAATAAAGCTGTATTGTATAACTTCTCCCATCTCCCTGTCTTCCTTTACTGGATCTCCTTTGGGAGGAGGACTGACTTACCTGTGCCAATGGACAAGAATCTGTCTTCTGCCCATCTGTGCTCTTATCTTTGTGGTGTGAGTTTGCCTATGGAACACACAGCATTAGATTTGTGCTCTGTACTATCTCTTTCCTGCCTGTATCTGGGATGGTAGAATGATTATCTAGAGTTCAGGATATGCTGTCACCCACTTCAGTCATGCTCTGTAATCCAGATTTCCCAAGTAGTGCTTTACTTGACTCCATCTTTCAGTCTGATTTGATCTTGCATGAGGAGGAAGGTTTGAGTTATTGTGTCCCTCAAACCATATCACTAAGGACTTCATTCAGGTTCTCCAGTCTTATACAAAGTAGGAAAAGGTCTATGTCACTCTTATGTCAGGTCTGAGTATTTGCTTTTGTAGAGCTGTTTACATCCTGTACTTAGTTCCATCTTTTGGGAAGTAACCTTCTATGAAAACAAACTAGGCTTCATGGCAATCTTATCCAGGCATGTAGAAGAAGGTTTGCATTAGGTTTGCTCTCTGAGCAGCTGGCTCAACAAAATGCAACCCCCTCTCATCTACACACAGCTAAGAGAGCTGTAGACTAATATTTGATTCTGATATCAAAGTGGCTTTGAGTTCTCCAGTAGGCAAAACTTGAGCATTTGCTGGTATTGAAGAGGCCACCCTCAATCTGGCTATGACACTTGCTTGAGTACATGAGAGAAAGTGAATCGCCCTTGTCACATTTATAAATAATAGTGAAAAAAGGGTTTTACAGATTGTTTAAAAAGAGGTTCTTTTTCTTTTCATCTTATAGTCACAGAAAATTATGGTAAGCATACAAAATGATGTAATTTCAGATGAAGGAGCATGGCCTTTGGTTAGCGACTGCTGAGATTCAGATCAATGCTGGGGAGGGTCCCTTAGAATTAGAATCATAAGGACCTTGGAAATTTCCATTAAAATAATGTCTGGAGAGAGCACTGTACTTCTGAAAACATGATATATCATAATTGGAAGGAAACCTAACATATATACCATCTACCTACCCCCCTGTATATGGATAAATGTGACTTTTTTGAGGTCTTTAAGTTAGGCTGACAGAGAACAGACAAGATTTTAACTAGGTCTCCAGTTCCCAGCCTAGAATTAGTTTGTTTGAACTACTTTTGGATGGCACAACTCACTGTGCAGATGAGACTATTAACCCTAGAATGGCATATTATTCGTGGTGTCACACCTGAACAATGGGAAAATTAAAATTAGCGTTGTAGGATACGATGAGTGAAAGTTATCTTTCAAGCTATCATAAACTTAGGCCTTTGATGTTTATATATTATTAGTAATATTTTTGCTTTACTAGTTCCCTGCCACTGCCATGTAAATACTATTGTTTTCATTGTTCAGAATACCTTTAAGAAATAAAGTACTTAGAGACCTCTTGTTCTAATTTTGGGTTCCAAGTATATGCTGCTATTTACTAATTGCTACCCCAGAGCCCAGCATTTGCTAAGTTGCTTGTAAACATTTGATTTTTGAAATTATTATTTATTTGTAATCAATACATAGCTTTTGATAAATTTGATGGAAATTAAAAAGTAAATAAAATCAAGCCCTACCTTAGGTAATTATGAAGTTTATATATTCAACACTAAAGTAGGGGCTTCATAGACTCCCAGAACATAGATAAAGTGTTGACAAGGTGAACGTGTGAGAATATTGATATATTGATCATATACAGCCACTGCTATAGTCCCCCACAGCCTCTTTGGGTAATAGCTTCTCAAAGTACTGGTATAGCTGACAGACAGCCCTGGATTTTTGTTATCATTCTCACATCATTAAAACTTTTGACTAAATTCACCTAATTTCTTTAAATCTCAGTTTCCTCATCCTTAAAATTAGAACATTATAATCCACCCTTCTAAGGTTCTTGAAAGGATTAGAAATAAAGTACTTGAAGGCACACTGCTCAATTAGGATTAGTTTCTTTTCCTATTCCTAAACTATGATAAATGTGCATACGCTACTGACTAAAGTGATGGGCTTTATACAAACCTAGTCATTTATGCCTTGAGCATTCATCACCCTTTGCTATGCTGAGTACTGATAACCAATATGAAAAAAAATCAATATATTGTCTACCATAGTTATAGCATCCTGAGACTCAATGAATAAGCAAACCAATAAAGGCTATAATTATTATAAGTGATGTAAATGGGGCAAACAAGGTCCTATTACAGAGCAGGATGGCCCACTTTGGAATAGGTGGTTGAAGATGACTCTTCTGAAGTTATATATCAGCTAAAATTGAGAAGTCAGTGATGAGAAGGGGTGAAATATTGTTCCAAGGAGGGGACTCAACAGCTACCAAAGAATGAGATTGGGGTATCTTTCAAATCCAGCCCTCTCTGACTATGACTACACAGACTCTCCCATTCCTTCCTCAAAATTCCTTCCTCAGAATCTTTTCTCTGTCTCTTCATCAGAATATTGTCCTCCAAATGTTACACCTCAAACCCTCCTTACTCAGTGTTCCCCAAGCAGGCATAGTCTTTCCTTCAGGGTCTTCACAAATGTTTGTGTTTATCTTTGGAACAGTGTTTGACAATGAATGCTCAGTAGTTGCTCGTTAGCCTTATGCTGTGTCATGACTTATGTCAAATATTTGATTAGAAACATTGCATTTGCTTTTGGCAAAAACCTGATGTGGTTAGGAAGTATTTTTATTATTCTTATTTTACAGAAAATAAACCTAAAAGTTTAGTTACAAGCCCCAGCACCTGGACACTGAGTCTGGATTAGAGCCCATGCCTTTTGCCCTCAGATGCCCAAATTTGAAGATTTTCTACTATGATAAAGTATTATCACTCCACTAAATTCAGATATCCTTGCAGATTAGGATTGGGGTGATCCATCATCAGAATTTCCTTAGCACAAATAAAGTCTTTGGCACAGAAGCCTTAACTCTTGCTAAAAGAATATTTTGTCCATTACAAACCCTTACTGATGAAGACAAAAATCACAAAACATATAAGTAAGTCTGTCCCTTCAGCCTTCAGGCTCAGCCTGTATTGTGGCCTCTGCTGATCTGATTTGTGCTGCGATTGACAGCCTGGGTCCCTTGCCTTCAGTCCTGTTAATGGCATTAGCATCTAGTCAATAATGCTCAGCATTTCATTTTACCACTTTAATTAACAAATTCAATTTGTTCAAACCACTGTGAAAACAAATTAAAAGCTCAAGACTGAGGCCCCTGGAAGGGAGGGAACACAGGGCTCTACACAGATTAGGCTGGATGCTGATCTATTCTTTGAAGTTTACAGAGAGCTGGACATGTCTGTTCTTCAACCATCTTCCTATTGGGAAAGAAAAACTAAACTAAACTAAAGAAATTAAAGCCTCAGTCCTGCAAAAGCATCCAGACAAATCAGTTTCTTCGTCTTCTAGGACTGTCTTGTTCCTTTCCACATTGGCAAGTGGTTGGTTGTCCAATCCGCCCTTCACATTGGTTCTCATTTGTCAAAGGGAATGTTTTGCTTTGAATACACATTCAACAATAACATGATCTCCTAGTCTAATGCTTCTCCAACAGGGAATATTTTAATTCCAAAGAGACATGAGAGTATCTGAACATATTTTGGTTGTTACCTACAGAGGAAGGGTATTACTTGCAACCTGCACTGCATAGAGCAGTGCTGTTCACTAAGGAATTATCGGACCCCAAAGGACAGTGGTGTTAGGGCTGTAAAACCCTGCTTCTCTTTCCTCTGCAAATTTATCAGCACCCTATTTGATAATTATGATGCCTACCAATAGAGGCAAACAGGATAGAGACCACTGCTTCCCATCTAAGAGTAGAGGAAATCACTCAAAGAACACCATTGACAAGCAGTGATGAAGTCATCATAGCAAGGTCTTTGACCACCTTTGGCTGAATTAGGAGAGTGAAGAACATCTCGTAGATGCTTTAAGCGGCTTTTGAAAAGTTCAGAGGCATGTGGCTCTTTTTCATGTCCCTAGAGGCCAGACCCTAATCAGAATACTCACTCTCTTTACTCATATAACAGGCAATCTGCAACCTGGGGGAAATTGTCTGTGATGAGTGAAGCTGGAAAAATTTTCCTCTCCAACTCATAGTTGTTACATCTGAAGACTCTCAATGAGCCATGCTTCTGAGTAGAAGGCAGAGGACACTGAAAAGATCTTGGCTCTTACTCACTGGTCATTCAGTTTGGGGATTAAATTATCCTTTCTATATTAAAAAGTAAGGAAGAATGACTAAAATCAAAGTGATTCAGAAGTCCATGGTATGCAAAACCAAAATTTAAAGCATAAATACTTAGACCAAATACATTTAATGAATGGGGCAGGAATGGTGGCCATAGGAAGAAAATGGGATGGGGGTAGGAAAACTGATGGAAGTTACTGCAGACAATCCATAGTAGCTTCAGAGAGCCCTTGTATAAAGTAAAGAAATTGCAGCAAGACGAAGCTTCCATAGATGCTGAACTTCAAGGACAGCACTGTCTCCTAAAATAGCCAATGCCAGATGCCTGGCAGCTTGGGTGTGTGCCCCAGATTAAAGGCTCTGTATATGAATCAGAAGAGATGGGTCACTAAGTTCTGTTATACTTTTTGGAGTTCAAGTTGTTTGCTATGGGATGCTCTTGAAGCAAGATCATAAAGCTGACATTTCATGAGTTGTCCTGTTGTAAGTGAATTTTCTGCACTGGAATGGAAGATTTGGTGCTTCATTTCATTTGAATAGGTCAGAGATTTCTGGCTCTGATGATAATGGCAATGATACACTCACGAGAATAAAGCCCCTGTCTACGAGTGGTTCCCAGGCATACAGGGGCCTAGAATTATGAAGTTCCAGCTAGTTTGTATGACAAGAGATAAAAACTAGAAGGACTGTATGGACATTTGGAATACTTAGGAGCACTGGAACTATGTGAGGGAGAAAAACATTACAAAGAACTAGATTCCCTGCTGGAAAGGTAAGGGCACTGACATTCAGAAATGCAGCTAACAGCCTTTAGTTCCATTAACCATGTCAAGGCCCAGCATTTCTGTTATCTGATCTCATCTTTGACACAATATGAAAAGATGATTTGTTCTGCCTCTTTTCAGAATGGTAAGTCACTTACTCAGAGCTGTATACCTAGGAGTCAGCAGAGCTGAATTAGTAGTAGGTTCTGCCAAAGTCTCAATAACAAGTTTTACCAATCTACAATGTGAAGTCCCTACAGGGAAACGAGAGTGTCCAGAAGAGCCTGACTCTTGTCCCTGAAAGTGTACGTGGAAATTGAATCTAACAAAAGATTATTTGAAACAAAGGTATTATAGATATACTCAACAGGACACTTGACTGTTGTCTTTTGAAGTCTAAGGCTGACATATTCCTCATTTGTTGACCATGGAAAAACAAATCTTTCAATCAGGTAAAGAATATCTTTATTCCTTCATGATCTGCTTAGTGACAGAAAATGAATTAGCTGTGATGGGACCACGGTGGAAAAACATGGCTTAGAGCTAGATTGGCCTAAATTTGAGATCTGAATCGAGGTCTTCCCAATTTAGTAACTCAAGGCACAAGACTTAATCTTTCAAATTCTCAGGTTCCTCCTCTGGTTAATGGAATAACAAGAAAAGGTAAGTGTGGCTGTGATAATTACAGAAGATATAACTCGGGCAAATGACTGTGAGTAGTGTCTACATCGAAGTAGACGTGCAAATATATTATTATTTAAGCATTCCTCTTTTGTTTCAATTCAATACTGGATTCATAGACTTTAAAACAAGGTGGATGGGTGGGAGAGATGGCTCAGTAGTCAAGCAGCTCACCAGCACTCACACTAATGGCTCACAACCACCTGAAACTTCAGTTCAGGGGATCCAGTGCTCTCTCTCTCTCTCTCTCTCTCTCTCTCTCTCTCTCTCTCTCTCTCTCTCACACACACACACACACACACACACACATACACACACACACACACACACACACAGAGAGAGAGAGAGAGAGAGAGAGAGAGAGAGAGAGAGTAAATAAATAAATACTTTAAAAGCCAAGCACACAGCAAGTACTCAACAAATGAGAATTTGATGGGGGAGGCAAAGGAGGAGTGTCAAGGTGGAAATTATTTTATAATCAACTCAAAGCTGAATCTCATGGCTGTCACCTTCTCACTGCTGGGTGACTTGAGAAAATTACTTTCCTTCTTTCAGCATTCATTTCTGTGTGGGAGAAGTGGAGAGAATACTAATTTGTATGGCCTTTGTAAGGATGGACGATTATACACATAAAGTATTTACATACTATATACCTAGAAACGAGATGGTGTTTGCTATTAATGTTCCAAATGGAGATTTTGCCTCAATTCTTTCATTTTAAGCAAGTGATCTGAGCATCATTCTTCCTTTTCTCTAGGTTATTGTCTTTGCTTATGGGAAAAAATGTAGATATTTCAGAACTGTTCTTACGGTGCTTCATGCAACTCTGAGTCTTACCTCTGTATTATCTACACAGCTGCATACTACAAGCATCACAATGTGCTAGAGATAAGAATAAATGGCAATATTCTCATAGAATTTACATTTTAGTGGGGGGGTGCAGGTCAGAAACAGTAGAACAACACATTTCTTCCTGAAAGCTTCAAGTGGTTTCAACTATGTATACTTTTGCCATTCTGGATGAAGTTTATAAGCTCATGCCAAGAGATACTTTGAGTGACTCAGATAAAGCTTCTATATGTAACAATGGTAGAGACCTCCCTCTGAAGACCCGGGGAACTACTGAAAGGTATTTTCAGTTTAACCAAAAAGCATTTGACTCTCTTGGGTCCTTGTACTCCCACAAACACTACCAGTGTGGCATACACCAAATCACACTTAGTAATATTTTCCTAGCAATGTTCTAGGCATCATGCCATAAGACAAAGCTATGAAGATGACTAAGGCATGGTCTCCACTCTTAAAATGACTGTTCCTGCAACCCACAGTCCAGGAGAAGAGACAAAGCTAGAGACAAACAGGCAGCTACACATGATTACAGGTACAGCAGAGTCTGAGGTGCTCAGGAGTCGATAGTAGTGGCAGTGCGTCTGTGTGTGTGGTCTGAGAAGGACTGAAGGTTGAGAGTCAGAGTCTGTTTCATGGGGTCATAGAGCTATTCAGAAAATCGGATCAGTGGAACAGCAGCATGCCAGAGCTATACAGACTAAATGACATCAGGCCTAGCCTCCTACCCAGCATTGGAAACAACGTCTTCTGTCACCCCACAAGCCTGAGCCTATGTCAGACATAGGGTAGACACCCATGAGTCAGGCATTAGCCCTTTCCAGTGAGCTCAAGGTAATAGAAAAGCAGTTGGAGAAGTGGCTTGACCAATGTTAGTGATCTAATTTGCTTTCTGCTGCTGTGATAAAACATTGAGTAAAGGCCACTTAGGGAGGAAAGGATTTACTTTACCTTATAACTCATAGTCCATCGTGAAGGAAATCCAGGGCAGGAACTCAAGCAAGAGCCTGGACCCAGGAATGGAATCAGAGATGATGGACAAACACTGCTTACTGGCTTGCTCCCTATGGCTTGCTCAGCTTTTTAAATGCATCCTAAAACTGTCTACCCAGGGACAGTACCACTGACAGTAAGATGGGCTATTCTACATCAGTCATTAATCAATAAAAAGCTCCACTGTCTTGTCTACAGGCCAATCTGACAGAGGCATTTTCTCAGTTGAGGCTCCCTTTTCCCAGACATCACTAGCTTGTGTCAAGATTGTAACTTGAAAAAAAAAAAAAAAAAACAACCAGGACAATCAGTGTGGAAGGCAACTTGGGGTAGTTACATCAAGATTGATACAGGCAATGTGGAAACAAATGAACAACAAGAAGACAACTATCTCCAGAAGCAGATTCTTTCAATAGGAACAGTGGAAGGGACACAGTCTCTGCACAGAAGAAATAGTGCACATTATGCCGTGGGATCTTGGAGTTTTATAAGATGAAATAGGAGGAGCTTTGGGGATAGAATTTTGTAGCCTATGTGAGGCTTTTAGACAATTAACCCTTTAAGGACAGACAGGAGAGAGGGGCATGTAAGTATCCCAAAGCTTAGGCTGTCCGGGCACTCAAGTTGAGATTTGATGATTTCACCCCTTCCCTTCCCTCTCCACTCTTCGTTCTGTTTTCTCGCCTCTCATCTCCATTCCTTTTCTCCATAGCCCTTTTCTTTTCCATTTCCTCTATCTGCCCATTATATTGACTGATTCATAAACCACTTGAGGGCTTCCTATACTCAGGCACCAGCACAGCAGGGTCAAAGTAAAACTACAATCCTGAGACTATAACTTAGCATCGTAAGTTGTTATAAGAGTTCTCACAAATGCCACAGCTAGCTGATCTCTCACAATTTTCCAAATGTGGAAATAGGCCCAGAGAGAAGAGAGGCCGATCTATACCAAATCATTGAAGTATGAACTAAATGAGACAGCTTTAAACCTCCTGTGCACACCCCAGGCCTTGTTCTATTAGAACACACAACCCCTTAGTAGACCTGACTTGTTTTTGCAGGTGTCTTATTTCTTGTCCTCTGGGGATGTAAAGCTCTCTTGCATTTTGGTTTTCTAAACATGCTCCTGCAGAAAGGTATGAAACTCATTTAAAGCAAGGCTAACCAAATCCCATTGTTACCATGGTGGAAGCAGGGTGAGAAACTCATGCACAATTCAGTTGATTCCTTTACCTCACATGGTCTAATTCTTTCTACCAAATAGAGCTGGGAAAGAGGGAGCACTCTGCTTTAGGTAGGTCTAGCTCTGATCCAAGCCATGGGACATAGGACCTATTTTTTCCATAAATAAATGACTCAGTCAAAGAGAAATGTTCAAGGTAGTAGCTGATTAAGGTTTCTAAGAGGTGGTATCATAATTTCTTCCCCCAAAGTACCGCTATCTACAGACATGCAGGACTAAAAGGGGTAAATCAAGTGGCCCAAGTTTAGCTGGCCATATCATTAATGACAACTCTTACAGATACCAGAAGAGCACATCAGGGTGCCTCTCTTTATCATACCTCAGTCCTGAGAGTGGGGAGGCACTGTACATATCCTATGATTTGACTATGCCATCTGGGGTCCTTTAAAACTCACAGTCAGAACACTAGAAATAACAAAACCAGACCCAAACTTCTGGGTCAGTAACAATAGTTCGACATTTGTTAAAGTTTGTACTTGAGATCTTTCCCAAAGGCCCCTCTGTTAAGGGCTTAATCCCTGGCTTGAGGTGTACACAGAAAGTGGAGCCTGGCAGGGGATCTTAAAATGATTGAGGGTGTGCCTTCAAGAGTTTCTGGGGTACCCTAGCCCCTTACCCTTCCTTAGTTTTCTGCTCTTATCCTTGGAGGTGCTTTTGCTTACCACACACATCCACCACAATGACTTGGTTTGTCACAGGTTCAAAATTATTAAAACCTCCAAAACTATGACAAGTTGATAACTTTAGGTGTTTTGTTATCTTAAAAAAACTAATGTGGGATTCCATATGTGTGTACATACATACAACAAACCCTATCTGATATCTATCTATCTATCTATCTATCTATCTATCTATCTATCTATCTATCTAT
>JADRCD010213323.1:0-17736 GCA_019843815.1 Montemys delectorum
GAGAGAGAGAGAGAGAGAGAGAGAGAGAGAGAGAGATACTATGCAAGGTACCCACTGAAGGAAAGTAGTTTATTATAGCAACCTCTTAAATTATATTTACTACAATTCTGTTTCTAGAAAGGTGCTGTAACAAAGACTGCTTTTTTTAACAACATGATTACTAATTCTTTGAGAAGTTTCCTAAATGCATTTTAAACATACTTACTCTCCTCCCCCACCCTTCCCATCACTGCCCTCTCCACCCTCTCATCCTTTCCGTTTTGTTCTGTTTTCTTAGACTTTTTTTATTCCATCGAGTCTGGTTTGTGTCACCCAACTTATCTTGGAAGTATGGCTCTCTCTGTCTCAGCAGCTATCAAATGCCAATAGCTCCCCAGTGAGTGGTGGGGTTTTTCTGCCCACCCCCACCCCATCCCACCCCACCCCAACCCTTGTTTTGTGCTGGGAATTGTATGGCTTAAGCTTGCATGGGTCTTGTGCATGCTGTCACAATCACTGTAAGTTTATATACACAGCTGCCTGTTGAGTCTGGCTTCCTCTGTGCTATCTACCTCAGCTTCTCACCATCTTACCATCCCCTCTTCTGTGGTGACCCTGAGCCCTTCAGTGAGGGGTGTGATATGTACGTCCCATTTATGGCTAAGCATTGCACACAGGGATTGGATTTTTATCCCCCATACAACTAAAGAAGTAAATAGCCGGGCAGTGGTGGTGCACACCTTTAATCTCAGCACTTGGGAGGCAGAGGAAGGTGGATTTCTGAGTTTGAGGCCAGCCTTGTCTACAGAGTGAGTTCCAGGTCAGCCAGGGCTATACAAAGAAATTCTGTCTCGAAAAACCAAAAATCAAAACAAAGCAAAAACAAAAAAAGAAACTCAAATGGGATTCAACAGAGGATCCTGGGCTAAGGAAACAGCACCAATAAAGAGAGCTGCCCAGACTCTGGAGCTCAGATTCCTGAAGAAGGCTAGCTCTGTGCCCAGGCTGCTCAGCACATGTGCATTAGGAGCCCTTGAGGCTAGGAAGAATCCTGAAATCCTCTCAGGGCCCTCAACCTGGAAAGTTTCTGTCTTCCCCACCAAGATGCCGTGGGATGCTGGTAAAATTATCTAGTTGGTGTTAACTGTCAACTTGACATGGCCTAGAATCACATGGTAAGAGAGTCTCAGTAATAGACTGTCTAGATCACGTTGATTGGGAATATGTCTGCATGACTGTATCAATCTTATGTGCAAAGGTGCAGCTGAACACAGGAGACACCATTCTCTAGTTTTAGGGTCCTGCACCATCTAGGAGGAGAGAGAGCTACCTGAGCACTAAGCACGCATTTACATCCTTCTGGTCTTGACTGTGGATGTAATAACAGAAGCCTCGGCCACTGTGATGTCCCTGAAGTGATGGACTGTAACCTAGAATTGTGGGGGGGGGGGGGGGGAACCTTTTCCCTTAAGTTGCTTTTTGTTGGAGTATTTTATCACAGCCACAGAAACAAAACCAGGTGTCTTAGTTAGGGTTTTACTGCTGTGAACAGACACCATGACCAAGGCAACTCTTATAAAGGACAACATTTCATTAGGGCTGGCTCACAGGTTCCAAAGTTTAGCCCAGTATCATCAAGGCTTGAGCATGGCAGCATCCAGGCAGGCATGGTGCAGGAGGAGCAGTGAGTTCTACATCTTCATCTGAAGGGTGCTAGGAGAAGACTGACTTCCCAAAAGAAGGGTCTCGTTGTCCAACCCCACAGTGACACACTTCCTCCAATAAGGGCACATCTACTCCAACAAGGCCACACCTCCTAATAGTGCCACTCCCTGGGCCAAGCACATTCAAACCACCACACTAGGACACAAGATAACCTAACTTAGTTCCAGAATCTTCCAAAGCTGCCTCCTTGTCATCCTCATCACCACCATCATCTTCTCCATCCTCTTTCTCTCCCTCCTCCTCAGCATCTTCATCTTCTTCACATTCCTCCTCTTCATCCTCCTCAGCTTCTTCCTCCCCTTTCTCTTCCTCGTCTCACAATGTAGCCCAGGATGACCTCAAACTTAAAATTCTCATGCTTCCACTTTCTTTTTTTTTTTAAGATATTTTCTTTATTTACATGTAAATTTTCCCTTTCCCAGGTTCCCCTCCAAAAAACAAACAAACAAACAAACAAAAACAACAAGAACAAACTTCTTTTGCCTCCCCCCTCCCCATGCCTGCCACCCTACCCTCTCCCACTTATTGGCCCTGGCATTCCCCTACACTGGGGCACAGAACCTTCACAAGGCCAAGGTCCTTTCCTCCTATTGATGATCGAATTTGCAATCCTCTACTATACACATGCTGCCAGAACATTCAGTCCCACCCTGTATAGTCCTTGATTGGTGGTTTGGTCCCTGGGAGCTCTGAGGGTACTAGTTAGTAATTGTTGTTCGTCCTAAGGGGCTGCATAGAACCTTTCTCTAACTCCTTCATTGGGGACAGTGTACTCAGTTCAATGAATGGTTGTGAGCCTCTATATCTGTATTAGTCAGGTATTGTCAGAGCCTCTCAGGAGATAGCTATATGTTTGTCCTTCCTTCAGTCTCTGCTCCATTGTTAATCTCTGCCACTCCTTCTGTGGGTGTTTGGTTCCCCTTTTTAAGAAGGAATGAAATGTCCACCTTTTGGTCTTCCTTCTGCTTAAGTTTCTTGTGGTTTGTGGGTATTCCAAACTTCTGGGCTAATAACCACTTATCAGAGAATGCATACCATGTGTGATCTTTTGTGATTGGGTTACCTCACTCAGGATGATATTCTCCAGATCCATCCATTTCCCTAAGAATTTCATAAATTCATTGTTTTTTATAGCTGAGTAGATGCTTCCACTTTCTAATTACTATGATTATAAGTGTAATACCACTATGCTCAGCTCACAAAACATTCTTGCGAGCCTCAAAAAGAAATATATTCTGGGGCTGGAGAGATGGCTCAGCAGGTAAGAGCACCGACTGCTCTTCAGAAGATCATGAGTTCAAATCCCAGCAACCACATGGTGGCTCACAACCACCCGTAATGAGATCTGACGCCTTCTTCTGGTGGGTCTGAAGACAGTGTACTTACATATAAATAAATAAATCTTAAAAAAAAAAAAAAAAATAAAAAAAAATACTTTAAAAAAAAAAAAAAAAAAAAGAAATATATTTTGACACAATTTGACTGTATTCCATAATAAAGTTAAGGCAATTCACAAAAATGTAAATATCCCCAGCAACTGGTTACATTTGTTGTTGGGTGTAGATAAAAAAAAAACATATCTATTACCTTAGAACTGCCGGGGGTTTCTGTGAACACCAGCAGAGTAATAATAATCCACGGGACTAAGGAGCAGGTATTGGTTCAAACTTTGGAAGTCTGTCCCAGAATAGTTTATTTTAGACATATTTAAGCTCAGCAGAATTTGTCAAAATTTTTCCTGATGGTAATTAATTCAATCCCATGTGCACATAAACTTTAAGATTGACTTCACTGAAACTCTTTGTAAAAGTCCATGTGACATCTTCCACAAAGATGAGGTCAGTATGTTCCCTCAGAAAAGGAAGTTCATGATAAGGGTCTTGGGGAAGACTCAGTGTGGCCTCAGCCACACAGATAACACTAACGTCAACAGGCTACTAGCCATACCTGCTCCCGGCCTTCTGAGCAAATAACAGGTTGTGCATGCCTTCCTTTAAAGTAACAACCCTATGTGTTTCACTGTGAGCACGGGAACCTCTGTGATGCCTACAGAGAACCCCTAATGCAAGTTGATACAGTTTAGATCTAAAATGTTCCTTCCACAGGCCTACATGTTAAAAGTTTGGTCCCTAAGACTGGTTAAAAAGAGGAAGGAAATCAGTGGGAGGGAACAAGGGGATAAGGTAATGGTGGCAAATATGATCCTAATTCTTTGCACACATTTATGAAAATACCAAAATGAGGGGCCTGAAGAGATGATTCTGTGGTTAAGGGCACCAGCTGCTCTTCCAGAGGATCCATTTTGATTCCCAGCATCCTCATGGTGGCTGGGGTCACACTGAATCCTCCCCAATCTATACCTCAAGTCTTAGGAATCCAATGCCCTCCTCTGGCTTCTGTGAACACCAGGCACACATGTGGTACACAGATATGCATTCAAGCAGAATACTCATACACATAAAATAAAATAAAGATAATTTTAAATTTTTTACATAAAAATAATAAACCTGCTTTTCCATACAGTTAACATATGTTAATTAAAAGGTAAGGGAGAAAGGCTTGGGTCCCAAGGCAGCAGTGTTCAAAGATGGAGTTGTGGGAAGTGGACCACAGGCACTCTAACTTGTGGGTTAATTTGTTATAAATTCATACAATGATGGGCTGTTGGGAGGAGATGGAAACTTAGGAAGTGGGGCCTTTTAAAAGAGAATGGGTCCCTGAGGGTCCATCTTGGGGATGATATCTTGCTCCTGGCTCTCTCACTCTCCCATCCCATTCTCTCCATGTCTTTCTCCTAGCTCCCATGATACTGTGCCCCATGGAGCCACACACTCCTCACCCTGGTTTAACTAAGAAGTAGATGTACCCAAATCTAGCTTGCAGCTCCATCTAGCCCTAAGGGCTGTGCTCTGCTGTGCTCCTCACCCTTACCCTTTGTCCTCCCCCTATCTCCCCACTCCCTCTGTGCCCTATTCCCCAGTCTGCAGACAAGCAACAAAGGCCAAGCAGGAAGAAATTCAAACTCCAAAACACCACTGCCTGTTTCATAACAAACCACAGACCTCAGGTTTCAAACATTTTCTAATGAGTGTTAATAGATTAGATGTTGTTGTTGGCTGCCTTCTAGCAAGTTGGTGTGGGGTTGGGGGGGGTTGAGAAACATTAAACCTGTGTCTTGTTTTTCTTAATAAGATCAGAAGTCAACAAATACTCCAGCTGGACCACCTGCACTTTCTCTCAGGAAGTCTGATATCCCTTTTGTTTTTGCTTTTACACATGAATGTGTGTGGTGTGGGGGTGTAGGGGTACGTGTGTCGGTAAATGCATGTGTATGGGCATATGTGTAAGTGTGGGTGGGTGTGCCCATGTGTGTATATGTACATGAAAGCCAGTGGTTGCCATCTACTGTCTTCCTCAATTTTTTCAGATTTTTTATTTTTTATTTGTGTGTGTGTGTGTGTGTGTGTGTGCGTGTGTGTGCGCGTGCGTGCGTGTGTGTGTGTGTGTGTGTGTGTGTGTGTGTGTGTGTGTGTTCCACATGCATGTAAGCATGCACAGAGACCAGAAGAGGGCATCAGATCCCCCAGAGTTCCAGTTACAGGAGATTGTGAGCTGCCCAGTATGAATGCTGGAAACAGGATTCTGATCCAGAAATGCTTTTAACTGATGAGCTGTCTCTCCAACCCTGATCAGTCTCCACTTTATTTTACTAAGGCAAGGTCTCTCACTGAACCCAGAATGCATCAACTTGGCTAGTCTAGTGATCCAGCTTGCTCTGGGGATCCTCTGTGTCCTGAACACTTGGCTTGCAGGTGGGCTGCCCTGCACATCCAGCCTTCACCCAGGTGCTTGAGAATCCAAGTTCAGGGCTGGAGAGATGGCTCAGTGGTTAAGAGCACTGACTGCTCTTCCAAAGCTCCTGAGTTCAAATCCCAGCAACAACATGGTGACTCACAAACATACGTAATGAGACCTACTGTCCTCTTCTGGAGTGTCTGAAGACAGCTACAGTGTACTGACGTATACTGCCGCTTGCTGGGCCAAGCATATGCAGACTACCATAACCACTTACATACATTGAAGGCAAAGCACCCATACACAAAACATAAATTGATTAACCTCCAGACCGGGTGTGGTGACACACACCTCTAATCCCAGCACTCAGGAGGCAGGGGCAGAAGGATCTCTATGAGTTCAAGGTGAGCCTGATCTACATAGTATGCTCCAGACTAGACAGGGCTACATAGAGAGACTTTGTCTAAATAAATAAATAAATAATAAATAAATAAATAAATAAATCCCAATAACAAAGTGATATGAAAATATCTGAATGAAACACATCAGTTCACATAATAAAAGAGGAGAAACATAAGAAATACATAAAATTTTAAAAGTAAAAAGAAAATAATATAGATGTAGCATTATCTTCCACTGTAATTCTTCAACCCACTCAACTAAGCTGTGTCTAGTTTCACACTGCAATGGTAAAGTAAGAGATTCTTGCAATGTTATACACTCGAGACAGAGTTTGCCTCTTTCTTATTGGTTTCAGTGCTTTGAGAGTAGCCACCATACCCCGTGTCTACTATTGTTGAGGGTTTTCTGTTGTTTGGGGTGCTTTGGCTTGGTTTGGTTTGGTTTGGTTTGGTTTGGTTTGGTTTGACTTGGCTTGGCTTGAATTGGTTTGGTTTTATGAGATTGGATATTGCTAACTGCTAACTGCAAATTCATCATCCTCCTGCTTCAGCCTCCAGAGTTCTGAGATGGCTGTTCATGGAGTCTGCTACAATTACTCTTGTCACCATTGTATAACTGAGAAAACTAAGTATCAGGGCTGGAAGAGATGGCTCAGCTATTAAGAGTGTATACTGCTCTCCCACAGGGCCTGAATTCAGTTTCCACATGAATAACTCTCCTCCAGGAATAACTCCACCTCCAGCAGGGATCTAATGCCTTTGACCTCTGAAGACACCCACACTCAGACACATGTGCACATAAGCATAAGTGAAAATAAGGTAATTCTAGAAGGAGGAGGAGAAGGGAGAAGAAAATTAAGCCTTAGAGGCAAGGAGAGAGAAAGAAAGGGGGAGGGAGGGAGGAAAGAGGGAGGGAGGAGGAAGAAGAGGAAGGAAGGAGAAAAGAGAGGGAGGGAGGGAGAAAGGAAAAAGGAGAAGGGGAGGAAGGAGAAAAGAGAGGGAGGGGAGAAAGGAGAAGGAGGGAAGGAGGAGAAAGGAGAGGAAGAGAGAAAAAAAGGAGAGGAGAGGGAGAGAGAGAGAGAGAGAGAGATCCTACTAAATCTCAGAGGTAAGGAGATTAACTGTGCCCAGAGTTCCGTCCCACCTCCAGTTCTACAGGCAGGAAATAAAGTCAAGGGCGAAGTCATTGCCTCCCTGGGGCCTTGTATGTCTCATCCATCAGCTCTGTAAACAAGTTCTAACTGCTTCCAGATCTGTGCTGGGGCCCTCTGTTTTGGTACTGCCTTCCCCACTGACCAGGCAGAGAAGTGAAAGGCTAACAGAGAGCCAGGATTCCTAAGTTCCTTAGCAAACTAAAGGGTTCCAGTGCTCCATCAGTTTGCTGTGCTCCAAACCCCCGGGAGAAGCCCTCTGCCTCCCTCAGTTTGTTATTTTTGTTAATGTTTTCACTTCTTCTTTGACAGTTTCACACATTCTCATAATACATGTTGATCAAATTCGCCCTCCAGTGCCCTTTCTTACTTGCTCCTGCTCCATTCTTCCCAAGAAACTCCCCTCTCCTGACGCCCTAACTCCTCCTTTTATTTTTGATCTTGTTTTGAATAAGCTATCCTGTGTAGCCCTGGATGGCCTCAACTACACAGGGATCTGACTGCCTGTGCCTCCTAGATGCCGGTATCAAATGCTGAGGACCCAGTCTCAAAAAAAACAAAAATGAAAATGCAGGCTTCAATTGTGTATATGTGTGTGTAGGTGTGTCTATGTGTGTGTGTTTGCGTGTGTGGCATGTGCATGTGTGAGTGTAGATGTGTCTATGTGTGTGTGTGTGTGGTGTGTGTGTGTGTGTGTGTGTGTGTGTGTGTGTGTGTGCCACCCTACCATGGCACTCAGAAAGCTAAGGTATGAGGATTAGGAGTTTGAAGCCAGCCTGTATTATATAGATACTCGATCTCAAATACACATATCTGTAGAAGTTAGATCCTGGTTCTTCTTCCCAGCCCCATGTTCCAAGAAATAAGACTCAGACTCAAAATATACCTTTTCCATTTATCTAGGCTCTACTCTGACTAGATCTAACCTAAAATATCCATTTGTTTTAACCTATATTCTGCCACGTGGCTGGTTACCTGTGCTCTGGTACCATGCGTCTGTCTCCTCTCATCTTCTGGAGCCGATCTTCCTGCCCTGGCTCTATTCCAGAATTCTTTCTCATCCTGGATGTCCCATCTTCTAGTTCCTGCCTAAGCCATAGGCCATAGGCTTTTTAATTGAGAGATGATGCATCCATACAATACACAAGATATTCTCTCTACATCTATTAGACAACATATTATACATACACACACATATATGTATATATGTCTACAGGAATCCAGCATGTCCACCTGGCCTGCCCCATGTGACTACTGCTTATGCTCATTTAAGTTACATTTCTGCCACATGAGATTACAAAAGTGCTAATTGCAGAACCTCTGGAGAAAAAGTCTTTGTCAAACTCTGTCACACCCTTCTCCTAGATTCCAGTATCATTTCAGCTCAAGTTTGATAAGCCATAGGCTGTGGCATCTCCTAAAAGAATAAGCTATCTCTTTAAGAGGCATACAGGCCTCCACTCTTCCCAACACTGTATTGTGACAATGTAGAAAAGTGAAGAAATGCCGAAAGATTTCAATAGTAAATTACCATCTAGATTTTACCATGATTGACCCTCAACATTACCTGTCACAATCAGTGTTAGCACATAATGGCATTTCATGGATAAAATACTGTTTTGTGACTTTTGAGAGAGAGAGAAAGAGAAGAGGGAGAAAGAGAGTTTCTCAAACTGAGACAGCGTCTACAGCCCAAAGAATGACTTATTTGGGATCCCTTTGATGAGTAAAGTGCGTTTATTATGGGATGACTGCACACACCAGTATTTCCTCCATCTCCAACTCCCTGTTTACCAAGCCCCTGCACCAAGTTGACATTAGAATTTATGCAATTCTGGACTCAGGGCACTGCCTAGTGTTAGAACAGTAGAGGTGACTCTGGGCTCAGACAACACAAAAACAGAATAGACTGGGAACGTTCTTGTGTGCGTGCACCCCATCCCTTCCCTTGTCAGAGATTCTGATGATCTCAGTGAACACTGTTGAGCTGTAGAAAGAGCTGCTTGTTTTGCTGCAGTCTAAAAACCTGACCATCTAAGTGATGGCTTGCTTTGAAATGGAGTTACTCGGAAAACCTGTGTGCTAGTTCTGTTATAATGCTGTGACCAAATACCCTGACAAAATCAACTTAGGAGGAAAAAAAAAAGGATTGTTTTAGCTTACAATCCCAGATCACCATCCATTATTACAGGAACTTAAAATAGCTGGCCACACAACCACAGTCAAAAGCAGAGAGAAACGGATGCACTCATGTCCACTTGCTTCCCTATGCTTTAATCAATGTCTCCATTCTTATACAGTTCGAGACCCTTTGCTTAGGGAATGGTGCCACCCACAGTAGGCTAGAATTCAATTAACTTAATTAAGACAGTCTTCCACAGACATGCCCCACAGGCCAGCCCAAACACACACAATCCTTTACTGAGACTCTCTTGCCAGTTGTTTTAAGTTGAGTCAAGTTGGTAATTAAAGCTGGCCATCACAACTAGTCTCACTGTAACCATATACACAGCGCTAGCTCCATATGGTTATAAGGAGCTGCAACATTCTGATCCCCTACTTAAAGGGGTAGCACATGTTACTTATGTGCCTGGTGATATTGGTATAAACAAGCCCAGTGATCTTCCACCCACAAATATACATATATATATATATATATATATATATATATATATATATATACATATATATATACAAGTGGCTAGAAACATGGCTCAGTGGTTAAGAGCAACTCATTCCTCTTACATAGGTCTCAAGTTGGGTTGCCAACACTCTCTTCTGGCCTCCTCAGGAATCAGGAATACACATGGGCAAGGGAGGCCGCTGGAAAAGCATTTTTTAAAAGAGGCTATCATAATGAAACCCATCATCTTATGCTAATGCAGAGACTCACAACTGGTCAAAGCACGGAGAATAAGTTACTATTGAGTACGCAGCCATAAATGGGACATCTACCTCAGCACTTGCAAAACTCAGGGAACATTTCGGAAAGAGGAGTTGGAAAGAATATCAAGAACCCAGGAACCAGAAAGAGTGCTATGAAACCTGTATTCTGCACATGACACAGCCATTGTAGCCAAGCAGTCAGGGCAACAGCGACTTCCTGAACAAGACTGGCACATGACTGGGCCTGTCAGCACTCCATCATGGATGGGGGTAGGATCATAAGATCCCACGCTCCCCGAGAAGCTACAAGCACCTCAATGATGTAGTCTCTGGTAAACTGTGCATACTAAAGTAAATAACTCCACCCACACTCATATAAGAAATTTTAATTAAATGCAGTGATGCAGTAAGTCTCTCTCTCTCTCTCTCTCTCTCTCTCTCACACACACACACACACACACACACACACACACACACACACATTTACCCACATGCACACACACAAACATGAAAGTAGAAGGAAGATAGTTTGAAAGAAGATGGGGGGGATCTGGACAGATGGCTCAGCGGTTAAGAGCACTGTCTGTTCTTCCAGAGGTCCTGAGTTCAATTCCCAGCAATTACATGATGGCTCACAACCATCTGTAATGGATCTGATGCCCTCTCCTGGTGTGTCTGAAGACAGCTGCAGGCTACTCATAAAATAAAGTAAATAAATCTTTTTTAAAAAAATGAGGATGTATACAAGGGGAGGAGATAGAGAAGATGTGAGCAAAGTTGGGTATGTGTGCGCGTGTGATCATGAGAGAATACATTTTTAAAAGAATCCGAGCATCTCAAATGCCCTTGCTATTAAAATCAGAAACACCTAAAACTTCAGAAGCTGAGATCACAATGCGCTCATATTCACACGCAATACCACAGCCTCTCCGTGGAAGCAAGTCTCTCCAAGGAGGCTGAGATTTATCTCCACCCATCATGGTAAATCTCTGCAGCCACAGCTTGAGAAGGAGGGGACGGTGGAGCCCGCTTGTTTGAAGTTTGTTTTGTTTGGAAGAGGGAGGTTCATAGTTGGCCAACTGCCACCCAAAGACAGGTGACATAGAAGGGAGAAAAAGGTTAATCCCTCTAGTCCAAAAGCTAACAGAAGGAAGGCGCGGCTGAAATCAGCACTGGAGAAATCACCCTCCAGCTCCCAAGATCTTACTTGTTCAAACCAGTATTATTCATTCTATTCAGCAGCAGAGCCAAACTCGACTCTCAACTAGTCTGTGGCATTCCTAGGGCTCAAGAGAGATGAGGCGTAGACTTTTGCTGGGGTTCCGCATGACTCCTCATGTAACTGTGGGAATGTTGATGAGCCTGGCCCCTTACTTTTCAATAAAAGCCAAACATATGTTTTCTGCACAGAAAACTTTGGAAATGCCAGCAGCTACAAAGATTGGAACAGCTGAGTGTGGTGAGCACTCCCCACAGGTCATGCACTGTTCATGAGAACCTTTCAGAGGCACAGTCATGGAGAAAGATAGATGGTCCAGAGATAAAGGCCACGTGCTGCTGCTCTTGTAGGGGTCTGGAGTTCAATTCCCAGCACCCAGGTCAAGGAGCTCCCAATTGCCCATAACTCCAGTTCCAGGAGTCTGACACTCTCTTCTGGCCTCTGTGCATATGTGCAGAGAGAGAGAGAGAGAGAGAGAGAGAGAGAGAGAGAGAGAGAGAGAACCAAATAAAAACCAAATCAATATTTTTTTAAAGATTTACTTTATTTATTTATTTTATGTGTATGAGTACACTGTAACTGTACAGGTGGCCATAAGTCATCATGTGTGTGGCTGCTGGGAGTTGAACTCAGGACCTCTGCCGGCCCTGCTCACTCCAGCCTGCTCACTCCGGCTTAATTCACTGCAGCTGTCTTCAGACACACCAGAGGAGGGCGTCAGATCCCATTACAAGTGGTTGTGAGCCACCATGTGGTTGCTGGAATCTGAACTCAGGACCTTCAGAAAAGCAGTCAGTGCTCTGACCCGCTGAGCCATCTCGCAGCCCCCCCAAATCAATATTTTCTAAAGAATAGCTCATGCTGACCTAGAACATGGATCCACTTGCTTCTGCTTCCTAAATACACTGAGACTAGCCAGTGTCTAGCCTAATAGCTGAGCACTATTTCATTTAGTCCCCTGAAACAAAGTCTGTGCCATTATCAGACTCCTCACATTCTTTTCTCTCTGCTTCCTCTTTCTTGTCTGGGTAGCAGTGCAGATGGACAGAAGACAAGGGACCTCCTTCTGGCTCAGCACCAGCCACCAAAGCAAACCTCCCCCCACCCCTTGCTATCCTCCAGAGCCACCATGCTCACATTGTTGACATTAGCCAAGCCCAAATGTTACCCTAGATGCTTTAATGGGGGGTAGGGCGGGGGCAGAATTAATCCTATTCTCTTTGACTTTCTGTGACTTCTTCATGAACTCACAGTTGGTCTTGAGGGCAGTATGAATGCAAGTGAACCCAGAAACCAAGCAGATGGGGTGATGGCAATGGCCTCACTCTGCCTCAAGTCCCAGATGAACTGAGGGTCTCACCCTATGATCACCAAAGACTCAGAACCAAGCAACTCACTAGCCTCTAGGGAAGGGCAAACATTGTCTTCTAATGAAATGTGCACAGTGTTAAAGGTAACTGCTAAGAATAAATACTTAGATTATTTGCAGGCCAACTGAGGGGCTAGACAGAAATAAAAGAACCCAAGTCTGAATTGTATATCTTAACCTAAGATATAAATAAAAGAATCCCAAGAGCCAATGGGAAACTATATATTGACTAACGCTTGCTGAAGGAAAATCTGTTTGCTGCACTTATGAGACAAGACTTGACATGACAAAAAAATTATCAGCAATGACAGTAACATTGACAGAAAAAGAATAATACACAAGATGACATGAAACTCCTTACAGTCTAGAGGCATGGCTCAAAAGTAGAATATCCTGAGGAACTGCCAAACTGACTTCCAGAGTGGTTGTACCAGCTTGCAATCCCACCGGCAATGAAGGAGTGTTCCTCTTTCTTCACAACCTCACCAGCATCTACTGTCACCTGAGTTTTTGATCTTACCATTCTGACTGGTGTGAGGTGGAATCTCAGGGTTGTTTTGATTTGCATTTCCCTGATGACTAGGGATGCTGAACATTTCTTTAGGTGCTTCTCAGCCATTCAATATTCCTCAGTCGAGAATTCTTCGTTTAGCTCTGTACTGGCTGGTTTTGTATGTCAACTTGACACAGGCTGGAGTTATCACAGAGAAGAGAGCTTCAGTTGGGGAAGTGCCTCCATGAGATCCAGCTGTGGGGCATTTTCTCAATTAGTAGTCAAGGGGGTAGGGCCCCTTGTGGGTGGTGCCATCCCTGGGCTGGAAGTCTTGGGTCCTATAAGAGAGCAGGCTGAGCAAGCCAGTAAGGAACATCCCTCCATGGCCTCTGCATCAGCTCCTGCTTCCTGACCTGCTTGAGTTCCAGTCCTGACTTCCTCTGGTGATCAACAGCAATGTGAATGGTGAATGTGTAAGCTGAATAAACCCTTTCCTCCCCAACTAACTTCTTGGTCATGATGTTTGTGCAGGAATAGATATCCTGACTAAGGCCGGGCGGTGGTGGCCTTTAATCCCTGCACTTGGGAGGCAGAGGCAGGCAGATTTCTGAGTTCCAGGCCAGCCTGGTCTACAGAGTGAGTTTCAGGACAGCCAGGGATATACAGAAAAACCCTGTCTCAAAAAAAAAAAGAAAGAAAGAAAGAAAGAAAGAAAGAAAGGAAGGAAGGAAGGAAGGAAGGAAGGAAGAAAGAGAAATCCTGACTAAGACAAATTGGTACCAGCATAGTGGGGTATTCCTGTGACAACCCGACCATGTTTTGGGGAGGACTGTGGAAGGACTTTGGAACTTTGAGCTAGAAGAGCCGTTGGTTGTTAAGAGCTCTATGAGATGTTGTATAGGAGCTTGGAAGATAATGTTGAGAATAGTGCAGAAGATGGAGGCCTGGCTTGTGAAATTTCAGAGGGAAGATTAAAGACTCTATCAGGGCCGTTGCTGTTTTGATTGTGAAGATTCTGTGGTTCTGGTTAGCTGGGGCTGAAGAATCAGCTGTGATTAACAAGATACCAGAACTACTAAAGTGAAAACTTTGCATTGCTGGGACTATTAATGCTGGTTAGCTGGAGCTAAGAAATTAGCGGTAATTAAGAAGAGACCAGCATCATTGAGGTGACATCTTCTGGGGAGTGTTTTCTGAGAGTACAAAGAGGTTGTGTTCCAGAGATAGCCAAGGTTGTACCTTGTGCTGCAGCAGGACTTGGTAATGTGTAAGAGTCACTCAGGTGGTACTGGTTTTGACAGCATAAAGGGGTCATGGAGAGCAGCTGAGGCTCGACACAGTGAGAGGCCATGGAAGGCCATTGGTGAAGGTGCAGCCTCAGTTTGCAATTGATGGCCCAGGACTGAAGGTGTCATGCAAAGGAGTTGAGGCTTGGCACCATGAAGACAGTCTATGAGAGGCTATTGGTAAAGCCTAGTTACAGCAGTGTTTTGAGAATGCCAATACCATACAGTGACCACCAAGGACAGCAGCAGCAGTGGAGTACAGGCATCTGGAGCCCAGAAGACAAGATGTGTGCTACAAAGGGCAGAGCTAGAAAAGTGACCAAAGCCCTTGGAGGAGCCCAGAAGATCATGAGTGGATCCCAGACATTGGACAGTTGGAGTTTGATTTTTACTTTTGATTGTGACTGTGTCCTGATATTTTTCCCTCTTGAAGGAAGAAAGTATTTTAGTGGAGCCCACAGTTAAGAGACTTTGAATTTCAAAAAATATTGGACATTTTAAGTGGATTGAAATTTTAATATGTAAAGACTGTGGGACTTCTAAAATTATTTAGATCTTGGGGATGAATAAGAAAGTAAGGGTTGAGGCTTAATAGTGATGTGTTTGTGTGTCAAGTTGACAAGGGGTCAATTGTACTGGTTGGTTTTGTATGTCAACTTGACACAGGCTGGAGTTATCACAGAGAAGGGAGCTTCAGTTGGGGAAGGGCCTCCATGAGATCCAGCTGTGGGGCATTTTCTCAATTAGTGATCAAGGGGGTAGGGCTCCTTGTGGGTGGTGCCATCCCTAGGCTGGAAGTCTTGGGTCCTATAAGAGAGCAGGCTGCACAAGCCAGGGGAAGCAAGCCAGTAAGGAACATCCCTCCATGGCCTCTGCATCAGCTCCTGCTTCCTGACCTGCCAGAGTTCCAGTCCTGACTTCCTCTCGTGATCAACAGCAATGTGGAAGTAAGCTGAATAAACCCTTTCCTCCCCAACTTGCTTCTTGGTCATGATGTTTATGCAGGAATAGAAATCCTGACTAAGACAAGCTCTGTACCCCATTTTTAATAGGGTTATTTGGTTCTCTGGAGTCTAACTTCTTGAGTTCTTTGTATATATTGGATATTAGCCCTCTATCGGATACAAGATTGGTAAAGATCTTTTCCCAATCTGTTGGTTGTAGTTTGTCCTATTGACAGTGTCCTTTGCCTTATAGAAGCTTTGCAATTTTATGAGGTCCCTCTGTCAATTCTTGATCTTAAGTTATTGGTGTTCTGTTCAGGAAAGTTTCCCCTGCGCCCATGTGGTCAAGGCTCTTCCCCACTTTCTTTCCTATCAGTTTCAGTGTATCTGGTTTTATGTGGAGGTCCTTGATCCACTGGGACTTGAGCTTTGTACAAGGAGATAGGAGTGGATTGACTTCCATTCTTCTACATGGTAACCGCCAGTTGAGCCAGCACCATTTGTTGAAAATGCTGTCTGTATATACCCAGAAGATGCTCCAACATGTAATAAGGACACATGCTCCACTATGTTCTTAGAAGCCTTATTTATAATAGCCAGAAACTGGAAAGAACCCAGATGTCCCTCAACAGAGGAGTGGATACAGAAAATGTGGTACATTTACACAATGAGTACTACTCAGTGATTAAAAACAATGAATTTATGAAATTCTTAGGGAAATGGATGGATCTGGAGAATATCATCCTGAGTGAGGTAACCCAATCACAAAAGAGCACACGTGGTATGCACTCACTGATAAGTGGATATTAGCCCAGAAGCTCAGAATACCCAAGATACAATCCACAAACCACAAGAAACTCAAGAAGAAGGAAGACCAAAGTGTGGATAATTCTATCCTTCTTAGAAGGGGGAACAAAATACTCATGGAAGGAGTTTCAGAGACAAAGTATAAAGCAATGACTGAAAGAAAGACAATCCAGAGACTGCTCCACCTGGGAATCCTTCCCATATTCAGTCACCAAACCCAGACACTATTGTGGATGCCAGCAAGTGCTGGCTGACAGGAGCCTGATATAGCTGTCTCCTGAGAGGCTCTGACAGTGCCCAACTAATACAGAAATAGAGGCTCACAGCCATCCATTGGACTGAGAACAAGGTCCCCAATGAAGGAGCTAGAAAAAGGACCCAAGGAGCTGAAGGGGTTTACAGCCTCTTAGGAGGAACAACAATATGAACTAACTAGTACCCTCAAAGCTCCCAGGGACTAAACCACCAACCAAAGAGTACACATGGTAGGACTCATGGCTCCAGCTGCATGTGTAGCAGAGGATGGCCTAGTCAGTCATCAATGGGAGGAGAGCCCCTTGGTCCTGTGAAGGTTCTATGCCCCAGTGTAGGGGAATACTAGAGTCAGGAAGCAGGAGAGGGTGGGTTGGTGAGCAGGGAGAGAGAGGAGGGAACAGGTTTTGTTTTTTTTCCCGGAGGGGAAACTGGGAAAGGGGATATAATTTGAAATGTAAATAAAGAAATTATCTAATTAAAAAATGTTTAAAAAAATCATAGATGGATATTTATGTGACCATAAATAAGTTTTGTAGCATTTGCTTAATAATAAAGAGTAAGATTTCTCTGAAAAAAGAAAAGGTAGAATATCTGCCTAGAATCCCCCAGTGAGGGGCTGGGGGCATGGCTCAGTGGTAGAGCCCTGCCTAGAATCCCAGTGAGGGGCTGGGGGCGTGGCTCAGTGGTTGACTACTTGACTGGTGTACTGACTAATTTTATATCAATTTGACACAAGCTAGAGTCACTAGAGAGGACTTCAATTGAAAGAAATGCCTAGCTGGGTGGTGGTGGCACAGGCCTTTAATCCCAGCGCTTGGGAGGCAGAGGCAGGCAGATTTCTGAGTTCAAGGCCAGCCTGGTCTACAGAGTATGTTCCAGGACAACCAGGGCTACACAGAGAAACCCTGTCTTGAAAAAAAAAAAAAAAATAAAAAAAAAAAGCTTCAATTAGACCAGACAATAGGCAGGTCTCAAGGGCATTATCTTGATTAGTGATTGATGGGGCAGAGCCCAGCCCATAGTGGGTGATGCAATCCTTGGACTTGTAGTCCTGGGTTCTATATGAAAGCAGGCTGAGCAAGCCATAGGGAGCAAGCCAGTAAGCAGCACCCCTCCATGACCTCTGCATCAGCTTCTGCCTCCAGGATCCTGGAGTTCCAGTTTGCATTCCTGTCCTGACTTCCTTCCATGCTGAACAGTGATGTGGAAGTGTAAGCCAAGTAAACCCTCTCCTCCTCAAGTTGCTTTGGTCACGGTGTCTCATCTAAACCCCCTAATGAGGAGCATGAGAGCCTAACTAAGACACTGGCATGTGCAAGGCCTTGGACTCCATTCCAGCATCACAAGAAGGAAGAGGAGGAAGAGGAGGAAGAAGAAACAGAAGAAGAAGAAGAAGAAGAAGAAGAAGAAGAAGAAGAAGAAGAAG
>JADRCD010213323.1:25642-44320 GCA_019843815.1 Montemys delectorum
TATATATATATATATATTTATATATATATATATACACACACACACAAAGTTGGGGGGCTATGGAGGAGGGGATAGATTTGTGAGGGGTTATCGGGGAGAGTGAGGGAATAATCAATATACACTGTATGGAGTTCTCAAAGAATTTCTTAAATATTATAATTTTTAATGGATACGGCAGAAAAGTTTATGCTTTCTGTATTTTAGCATAATTAAAAGTTATTTAACTAGGCATAGTAAGACCTATGTTGTCAGCATTCAGGTAGTGGAAGCAGAAGGATTGCTAACTAGAGGCTAGCTGGAACTATAAAATATTGAAAGCTTGTCTTAAAAGAAGAAAGAAAAAGGTTTTATTCACAGGTTTTTGGGTTTTTGTTTGGTTGGTTTTTTTAAAACAAGGAAGAAGATGAATCAAGTGCTGCTTAAAGATCAGATTAACAACCTGAGAACTGGCAGTTGACACCATGTTTTTGCTCTTGTTTTTACTGGGGATTTAACCTTGAGTCTTGCACATGACACCACAGACTCTCTCACCTTACCCTCTTCCCTTAGTGAATAGGCAGTGACTCTACCACTGAGCCACAACCCCAGCTCCTCACTGGGAATTCCATGTAAACACTCTACAACTGAGCCACGCTTCCTAGCTGCTCTCTGATAGATTCTCTGCAAATGCTCTGCTCTTGAGCTGTAGCTCTTTTTCTGAGCCTCTGTCTTGAATCCTTAACCCTTTAACTGCTCTTTCATTCTCTGAGCTTCTTGCTTTATTTTCTTTGCCTTCTTAGAGTGAACTTTTTTATAGGATATACAAAAGTGAGGGAAAATCATGGTTAGTTACATCACCTAGATTTTAAACATAGCACCAGTATAGTTTGTATCTTTTCCTTTGTGTATTTTTCCCCATCTTTTAGCTTGACTATTTATATTATGTACATCTTTATCAGTTTAGAGATGGGTCTTGTTATGTTGCCTGACTCAAGTGATCCTCCTCCTTCAGCATCAGGATCACAGGTTCTTGTTGATACACTTGACTTAACCTGAGCACTGTTGTAATCCCAGAATCCTGGAGCCTGAGGCAGAAAAACCGTGAGTTTGAGGCTTAGCTGGACTTTATAGTAAGACACTATGTATGTATGTATGTATGTATGTATGTATGTTTATGTAAAGAATTTTAATACATATTTTTGAGAATTACTAGTAGAATAAAATTTTCTTGTTCTTTATACATATAGAGGGACATGAAATAATGAATATTATTTTGATTTAATCAATCCATAATGTACATAAATTTTTAAAGCACCGTTTTGTTTTGTTTTGTTTTGTTTTGTTTTGTTTTGAGACAGGGTTTCTCTCTATAGCTTTGACTGTCTTGGAACTCTCTGTAGACCAGGCTTGCCTCAAACTCCACTGAGCCTCTGCCCTGAGTTCTGGGATTAAAGAATGCTCCCCATCCTGCCTCTGGTCTTAATAGCATCATTCTTGCATAATAAATATAAAGAGTATTTGTCAACAAAGAACAAAACCATGGACATATGAGATGAATTGGTGAATAAATCCTGACTTTCTGAGTTTGATCTCTCAGGCTTATATAGAAGGAGACAATCAAGTTTCACAAGTTGTCCTCTGCATCCACACACGCACACACGCATGCAAGTGCACACGGATCGGCTATGGTCGTCTGCACAACACCAAGCTAGACAAAATTCCAGCATGGGTGGGGGAGGAGCCCTGAAGCTTCCTATTGGAAGAGCTCTTGGTGCTTGATGATTGCTGATGGAGGGAGAGCCACTCTCCTTTAGGGTTGTGAGCACTGGTAGGTTGCTCATGTCTCAGTGGGTGCCACACACCCATGTTGTTGACTGCTAAAGCTAACAAACAGAGAGCAAAGGGTGAGTTTGTTGTGAACTTTCCATACATGTATATAAGGTGCCTTGATAGTCACCATCACCATTATCAGCATCCTTCCTCCCTTCCTCACCTACCGTTCCTCTCTTCTTCTGTAATAGACAGCGTTATTCACAACAGCTAATTCATGGAAGCAACCTAAGAGTCTGTGGTGGCTTGCATGAGAATGTCTGCCATAGGCTCATCTGTTTGAATGGTTGGTCACCAGTTGGTGTTGCTGTTTGGGGGAAGTTAAGGAAGTGTGGCTTTATGGAAGAAAGTATGTCACTGGAGGTGAGCTTTGGGAGCTTAAAGACTTAGTCCGCTTCCAGTTCATCTCCTTCTGCTCTGTGCTTGAAGTTGAAGATGTGTGCCCTAAATTTGCTACTCGAACTGGCCTGCAGCCAGGCCTGCCAATTCCCCACCACAATGGACTCTTAGCCCTCTGGACCCTAAGCCCAGATAAACTTTTATGAGTTGCCTTGGTCATGGTATTTTATCACAGCAACAGAAAAGTAATGAATACAGAGCCCGTCAACGGATGAGAACATCTTTTGAAAAACAAAATTTTAAATGATTTCTTTTTATTTTTTAAATGTACTGTTTTGCCTGTGTGTATGTCTGTTTGTATGTTCCCATGCATGTCTGTGTTGGATCCCCTGGAACTGGAGTTACAGCCAGTTGTGAGCTGCCATGTGGGTGCTGGGAATTGAACCTGGGTCCTCTAGGAAGAGCAGTCAATGCTCTTACCCTCTGAGACATCTCTCTATCCCCAAGAAACTGTGGTTTTAAGTCAGATGCAGTAGCACCATCCGCAGCACCATAACTTCAAAGTCTGAGGCAAGCGGATTAAATGGCTGAGCCACTTCTCCAAGCTCTTGCCCACTATTGTATATGATCAATATGCGCACAGAACAAAACTTCTGGTCATAAACCTCATGCAATACAATCACTTCTGTTTACTTTGGCATATAGCTCTATCAGAAAACTTTACAGACAACAACAACAAAAAACAAAAGCAACCCTGATACTGTTACTACAAAGTAACACTATACAAAAAAAGTTAGTAATGTGTCTGTTTCCATGATTGTTCTAAAAAGTTCCAACTCTTCTGTAGCAAACCATGAAAAGAATTGTCTGCACTCACTGCCTCCAGGGTTCTCTCTTTATTCTACCCATTGATGCTTTCTCCTTCATACACACTGGCGATGCTCCCCTTTGGGTTACCATTGGCTTTCAAAGTGCTACATCTGAAAATGAGTTTAGTGGCTCAAGCCTGAAATCTCAGCTGCTTGGAGGCTGAAGCGAGAAGATGAGAATTTCAAGGCCTGCCCAGGTCACAAAGTGGGTTCAAGGCCATTGTGGGTAATCTAGTGAAACTCTAACTCAAAGAGTAAACAAAGGGCAGGGAGTTCCTGCCTAGAATCCCCCAGTAAGGGGGCTGGGGGCGTGGCTCAGTGGTAGAGCACCTGCCTAGAATGCCCAGTGAGAGGCTAGGGTGTGACTCAGTGGTAGAGCGCCTGCCCAGTGTGTAGAAGACCTGGTTTCAGTACTCAGCACCACAAAAACAAAACAAAATAAAATAAAAATAATAAAATGAAAAACAGAGGAAGAGAAGGCCTGTTATCCTCACACAGTTCTGGTAAACTGTCAACACTTTGAAGAACTATGTTGCAATATGTTTTGTTCCCTCATACCTAGTGTATGGAGTTGCCCCAAAATCAGTACAGGCTAATTCTCACAATGAACACCTCACTCCTCCCACATTGGGTCCCACCGAAATGTCAGAGAAGCATTAACTGCCAGGGAGATGCATTCAAAGCAGATATAAAGGGACCTGTAGCTTCTTGCCACGTATAAAGCAGGCAAAAATGACCAAGGTGTGTCTGTAAGAAGGAAGGCAGAGAGGCATTGTGGGGTTTATATAAAGGCTTAGGGAGTTTGGCTTAGCATCATGCCAAATTCTTTCAGTGCTTTAGACAATCTAGATCCCTTTATCAATGCCTGGCTTTCAAGGATCCAGCTTGGGCTCAGCCCTGCTGAGAAAAACATTATTAAACTGGTAGGTCACAGAATTGTCAAGCCACTCCACCAATTGGTCATAGAAAGAAATCAAGATGAGCAGGTAGGAATGTGGCTTGGTACTAAGCATGTGCTTAGTGTGTAGGGAGTCCTGAGTTCCATCACAAGCATAAAGAAAGAGAAGGAAGAGGAGGGAGGAGGATGAGTTGGGAGAGGAAAAGGAGGGAGAAGGAGAGGAGGAAGAGGAGGAGGAAGAGAAGGAGCAAGAGGATGAAAAGGAGGAAGAGAAAGAGAAGGAGCAAGAGAATGAAAAGGAGGAGAAGGAAGAGAAGGAGGAAGAGAGGAGGAGGAGAAGAAGAAAACATGAAGGAAGGAAGGAAGGAAGGCAAACTCGCAGTTGTGAACTAGAGTGTGTCCCTGCTCTGCACTCCCCTGCCTGGCTTTCACAATCTCACACACTTACCTTGTCCTCCACGAGTAGGGGGAAAGGTGGGGCCACCTGCAAATTCCTTTTACTTAGCTTTATGAAACACTGCAAACAAAACCCACACCTACAGTAAATACAGGTGCGCAGACCAAGACCCAGAATAATCCCTAAAGAGCCTTTGCTAAAAGAGCTTGCCATGGAAGACACTGTACTGGGAAACATAGAACTCCAGGAGTCATCTTATAAGTGGTCCATTGGCTTTAGTTAGATAATTTCTGTGAGAGAGAAGGAGGGATGGAGGGAAGGAGGGAAGGAGGGAGGGAAGGAGGGAAGAAGGGAGGAAAGGAGGAAGAGGGAGGGAGAGAAGGAGGGAGGGAAGGAGAGAGAGAAAGAGGGAGAGAGGGAAAGGAGGGAAAGGAGGGAAGGGAAGAGGGAGGGAGGGGAAGAGGGAGGGAGAGAGGGAGGAAAGGAGGGATGGATGGATTGCTTTTGAGACAAGATTTTGCTTCGGAGGTTTGGGTCACTATGGCAGGCTTGCTTTTGTTTTTGCAAATGATGGAGAAATTGACTGACTTCAGTTTCTTTGATGTGCATACACAACACTAAGTTTTCCAGAGGGTCTCTAGGTTTCCCTTCAAATAGTGATCAGCATGTCAGAAGCCTCTGGGCTTTATTTCCATTGGACTTCCCCTTTTGTGACTGTTTTAATGTTCAGAGCCTCTGAATTATGCTCTTAAAATTATGTCACTTAAAATGATGGGGATGGCTCTTTGAAGGGCTTTCACATTCTGCATGACATCAATAGAGCCATCTGGAGATCCAAATACAGCCAATAATCTCACCAAGCGCAGAGGCTAGTTCAGGGGTAAAGCACTTACTTGCATGTGGCAAACATATGGCCCTGGGACTCCTCTGTGCACTTTCTTGGGAAACTCAGAGCTGAATCTGGACAGCAAACCTCTGCCACTCAAGACAGAATCCAGTGACTCAAAGAACAGGCTACACTGCTCTCATTCTCTGAAGCACCCTCCTATAGCCCTTTCTCTCTCCTACTCTTTCCTGTCTCGTTTTCTTCTAAACAAGAATATAGGATGGTCAGGTTTATGATCTGTACCTCAGGCTCCTGAGAGCTAAACAGGATAGAAGACATAGTTTTAACATATTTCTTTACCTCACCGTTTTCAGTAAGCCTTCAGGTGTGGGTTTTGTCTGCAGTGTTTCATAAAGCTAGATATGAGAATTTGAGGGTGGCCCCATCTCTCCCCCCTATGCCTGGAGGACAAGGTAGGTGTGTGAGATTGTGAAAGCCAGGCAGAGGGAGTTCAGAACAGGAACCTCTATTTCACAACTGCTTGTCTGCCTTCCTTCCTTCCTTCATGTCTTCCTCGCCCTCCCCTTCCTCCCCACTTCCTGTTCCCCTCCTCCTTTCTGCTTGTGATAGAACTTGCTACATGCTAAACTCATGCTCTACCACCAAGCTACATTCCCAGTCACCACCTTCTCCTTCCGCCCTTCAATTCCTACCCATAACTTCACCTTACCCACATTTTCTCTGTTACCCCGATGCTAATCTACAATAAGGCAGTGGTTCTCAATGTTCTGGTGCTGTGACCCTTTAAGACAGCTCCTCCTGTTGTGGTGCTCCCCAACCACTGAAATTATTTTTGTTGCTACTTCGCAACTGTAATTTTGCTACTGTGATGAGTCATAATTTAAACATCTGATATGCAGGATATCTGATATGCGACCCCTGTGAAAGGATCACTCAACTCCCAAAAGGGTCATGACCCACTGGTTAAGAAACACTAAGATAAGGAGGTTTGTTTGTTTGTTTGTTTTTAAAGATTTACTTATTGTATTTATGAGTTCACTGTAGCTGCCTTCAGACACACCAGAACTGTATATGTAGCAGAGGATGGCCTTGTTGGGCATCAGTGGGAGGAGGGACCCTTGATCTCATGAAGGCTTGATGCCCCAGTGTAGGGGAATGCGGGAACAGAAAGGCAGGAGTGGGGGGGTACACCTTCATAGAAGTAGGAGGATGGGGGATAGGATAGGAGAATTCTGGGAGGTGGACATCGGAAAGGGGGATAACACTTGAAATGTAAATAAATAAAATATCCAATAAAAAAAGGGGGGCATCAGATCCCACCACAGATGGTTGTGAGCCACCATGTGGCTGCTGGGATTTGAACCCAGGACCTTCGGAAGAGCATTCAGTACTCTTAACTGCTAAGCCATCTCTCCAGCCCTGAGATAAGAGTTTTTATTTGTTTGGGGTTTGAGTTGGGTTTTGGATTTTACATTGTTGATAGAGTTTTTTCCTTTCTTTTTAAATTGCTTTTTATGTGCATGAGTGTTTTGCCTGCATATATGTCTGTACACTATGTGTACTTGGCCTTGGAAGCCAAAAGAGGGCAGCAGATTCCCTGAAACTAGAATTACAGATGGCTAGGAGGCAGTTTGTGGGTGCTGGGAATTGAACCCATGTCCTCTGGAAGAGCAGAGCCATCTCTCCAACTCCCCCTCCCCTTTCATTCTTTCTACTTCCTATTGTCTGTTCACTCGTAATTAAAGCAACGCAAATGTTAGTGCACACACTACTATTAGCAATTCTACATCATACAGTGCCTGGCAGGCACTCAGAGAGTGATTCAATTTGATAGCTTGTAACTGGACTGTCACTGTGTACCTGGCCTCCTGGTAGTCATTGGTTTTTCAGATATTATTCTAACAGCAAAGTAGCACTGGGGGTCGTGCCTGGGACCCCCAACAACCATTCTAGATGAGGAAAAAATACCACAAACCTCCAACCTAGTCCCTCATGATTTCTAATATTTGTTTAAATTGTGCATGTGTGTTTATGTATGTGTGTATGTTTAATGTGTGTACGTTATATGTGTGTATATGTGTGAGTATTTAGATGTGCACTGAGGTGTATATTGTTTGTGTATATGTTTTGTGTGTGTATTTATGTGTTTGTGTGTGTATGTTTCTGGGTGTATGTTTTGTGTGTGTACTTGTACATGCATACATGTACACGCATGTGAGTGCAGGTGCTCTCAGAGTCCAGAGTAGTAGTGAAGGCATGTTTGCGAGTGTTTGTGTCTGTGTGTGTTTATGTGTATAGGTGTGTCTGTGTGTGTATTTTGTGTGTGTTTATATATATGTTTGTGTGTGTATTTTGTGTGTGTGTGTGTTTGTGTATGTGTGTTGCGTGTTGTGTGTGTGTGCATGTGCACATGCACACATGTATACACATATGAGTGCAGGTGCTCTCAGAGTCCAGAGTGGTGGTGGAGTCATGTTTGTATGTATTTGCGTTTATGTGTGTGCGTGTATGTTTGTGTGTGTTTGTGTGTGTTGTATGTGTATGCACACATGCAGGCATGTATACACATATGAGTGCAGGTGTTCTCACTGTCCAGAATGGTGGTGGAGTCTCCTGGAGCTGAGGTTATGGGCAGTTGTGAGCCTGCTAACATGAGTGCTGGGGGCTGAACTTGGGTCTTGTGCAAAAAGCAGTACACACTCTTAATCCCTGAGCCACTCTAGCCCCTGAGTCCCTCTTGAATAATGCAAATACTGCCTGTAAAATAATAATAGCTATTTTTAATTAAAAAATATTTTTAAAGCCGGGCAATGGTGGTGCACGCCTTTAATCCCAGCACTTGGGAGGCAGAGGCAGGCAGATTTCTGAGTTCGAGGCCAACCTGGTCTACAGAGTGAGTTCCAGGACAGTCAGGGCTACACAGAGAAACCCTATCTCAAAAGACAAAATATAAACAAAATATATTTTTTAAATTAATAAATTCAACCATGACCTAATTTCAGATAGCCAAGTCCCAATAAAAATAAATAAATAAATAAAAACATAAGAAATGTGAAAAAACAAGACAATATAAATCCTCCAAAATTTTTCAATACCACAGTAATTGCCTCTAGCAAGAATGACTTAGATGGAATCTCAAAGAATTCAAAAATAATTATTATAAATATGCTCAAAGAAATTTTAAAAAGAAAAAGAAAATTAATTCCAGAATTAATTCCAAAAGGATACAAACAGCTGAATGAAATGAGGAAGTCAATACAAGATATAAAAGAGAATTTAATAAAGAGTTCAAAATCTTAATGAAAATCCAATCTGAAATGTTGGAAATGAAAATACAGTAAGTTGAACAAAAGCTGCACAGAAAGCCTCACCAGCAGAGACCAAAGAGAGAACAGAGGGCTGAGTGTGAAGACAAGGGAGAGTGAGCGAGTCGTTAGACTGTCCCAACAAGGATAAAATTAAAACAAGCAGAAGGGACCAGGGCTTTGCAAAATATTGGTGATACTATGAAAAGGACAAATCTAAGAAAGTCAGGCATAGAAGTAGAATTTCATTCTGAAAGCATAAAAAACATTCAAAACAAAACCATAGAAAATTTTCCCAACTCTAAGGAAAAAGATGCCACACCAGCTAGGTAAGAGAAAATCGCCCTTCAGTTCTCAATCTCTAAATACACAGAACAAGGAATGTGTGCACTGAACAGCAGAAAGAGGCCAGGCACGATGGTAGCCTTTTATCCCAGCACTAGGGAGACAGAGGCAAATGGATCTTGGAGTTGCAGACAAGCCTATATAGTGAGTTCCAGGTCAGACCTGGACGTAGAGAGACCTTGTCTCAAAATAAACAAAGAGAGAGAGAGAGAGAGAGAGAGAGAGAGAGAGAGAGAGAGAGAGAGAAGATGGCAGGAAAGGCACAAAGCCAACTGATGATTCAGCTCAAACTTCCAAGTCCAAGACTGCTTAAAAGGATGTATTTCAAGTTTTAAAAGAAAGCAACTGTCAATCCAGCTAGCAAAGCTCTCTTTCATAACTGAGGACAGAAGACCGACAGACCACAGGAGTCCTAGCGGTCGAGCAGGGAAGGAGCCCTGCTGTATGTTTGTGGTCTTTTGGTTTTGTTTGTTTTTGGGAGGTTTGGAGGTTGCTTGTCTGTCGTCTGGTTTTGTCTCATTGGTCTTTTGCCTGTTTGTTTTGATTTTGGGGGTTTTATGGGTTTTGTTTCTTCTGGTTTTGTTCTTGTTTTTTAAGAAAAAGAAAGAACATAAAGATGGGTGGATAGAAAGGTTGGGAGAATCCGGGAAGAATCTGGGGAAGGGAAAAAACATGATCAAAATATAGTGTATGAAAAAAAATAATTTTAAAAAAAAAAGTAGTCTTGCCATGGCAGAGGACCTAAGTTTGGTACCCAGCACCTGCAAGCAACTCATAAGCACCTGGAACTCAGCTCCAGAAAACCTGATGCCACCACCCTCCACAGGCACTGGAATTTCATGTGCACACACACACTCAAAATTAAAAGTAATAAAATACATTTGTTTTTGCTTGTTTTGTTTTGTTCGTTTGTTGGAGACAGGGTTTCTCTGGATGTAACCCTGGCTGTCTTGAAACTCACTCAGTAGACCAGGCTGGACTTGAACTCATGGAAATTCACCTGCCTCTACCACCTGAGTGTTGGGATTAAAGGCATGTGCCACTATGCATGGGTAAAATAAATATTTTTAAGGCCAAAGCACCAGGCAAAATGCTGCATGCCTTTAATCCCAGCACATGGGAGACATAAACAAACAGATCTCTGTAAATTCAAAGCAAGCCAATCTACATAGTGAGACCCTGTCTCAAACATATAATTATTCATGAAATCTTAAGTAAATAACCTAAGGATGTACCTCAAAGTCTTATAAAATCAAGAATGAGTCTAATCAACCAGTGTTGGGCTGGGTGCATATTGGTAACTATACTTTCTTGCCTAGAACCTAACAGTGAGAGGTTGAAGGCATGACTCATTGGTAGAGTGCCTGCCTAGAATCCCCCACTGAGGGGCTAGGGGCGTGGCTCAGTGGTAGAGCCCATGCCTAGAATCCCCCACTGAGGGGCTGGGGGCGTGGCTCAGTGGTAGAGCCCCTGCCTAGAATCCTCCAGTGAGGGGCTGGGGGCGTGACTCAGTGGTAGAGCCCCTGCCTGAAATCCCCCAGTGAGGGGCTGGGGGCGTGGCTCAGTGGTAGAGCCCCTGCCTAGAATCCCCCAGTGAGGGGCTTTGGGTGACTCAATGCTAGAACTTTTATCAGTTGGTTGTTTAGCATACATAAGGCCTTGGATTTGATCTCCAGAATCAAAAAAAAAGAAAAAAAAGAAGACAAAGAGAGAGAGAAAGAAGGAAGGAAAGAAGGAAGGGAGGGAGGGAGGAAGGAAGGAAGGAAGGAAGGAAGGAAGGAAGGAAGGAAGAAAAGAAGGAAGGAAGGAAAGAAGGAAAAGAAAAGAAAAAGAATACACCTAAGACTGGAGAGATTACTTTTGTAAAAAAATTGGTTCAGTTCAGAACCATTCATAACTGTAGTTCCAGAGGATCTAACATTCTCTTCTGACCTCTTCAGGCACCAGGCATGTATTTGGTGCACAGATATACACACAGGCAAAACACTCATACATATAAAACAAAATAAATCTAAACAGAATGTGTAAAATGAAAACAAGAAAGAACCTCCAAAGCCATTTGGTTCTATCACAACCGGATGGAGAAACAGCTTCTGGCAATCTTACCACACACGGTACAGCCTTCCACGTGAATTATTAGCCCCAAAATGTCAATGGCACCAACTTTAAAGACTCAAGCATATCTCTGCAAAAAAAAGAAAAAGAAAAAAGAAGAAGAAAAAGAGAGAGAGAAGGAAGGAAGGAAGGAAGGAAGGAAGGAAGGAAGGAAGGAAAAGAAAAGAAAAAGAATATACCTAAGGCTGGAGAGATTACTTTTGTAAAAAGTTTGGTTCAGTTCAGAACCATTCAAGCTCCATTTGGAACAGCACAGCAAGTCAGAACAGAAGAACACCAAATTCCTAAAACAGCCCTTCACAAATCCTGGGTCCCGCCAACGAAGCCATCACACGAGATGCCTCTCGAACCAGTTTCAGGGTCAAGGGACTGGAATGGGTTCAGTATTACACCTCCCTCCCAGAACCAGGGGCAGATGCCATGGGAAACAGGAGCCACATAATCCCACAAGGAAGTTTTCAGCCCTCTCCCAGGACCAGCCCTAACCAGACTATCCAGGGCTGTAACAATATCACCTGCCCCACCTCCATCTCACTGAGTACTTGGGGCCTAAAGTATTGAGTTGCTTCCCCTCCCACCCCCTCCCAGAAGGACAGAGGAAGCTTGGTGCACTTCCAAGAGCTTCCTAGACCCTCAACACACTTCTCCCTCACCCTGGCCGGCTCTGGTTTTGGCATTCTATTCTTCTGACCTGGACAGAAGTTGAGAAACTTGGACAACGTTCCAAGATGAGAGCCAAGAACGGACATGGGTAATGTGGGGTTGGCGGCAGTGACTCAGGAGAACAGAAGGAGGATCTTATATAAGGCAGGGAGGAAGGGGGAGTGTGATTGGAGTCTGAGAGTCTGTGACTCTGCCTTTCTCCTTAGCCATCCTTCAGCCTAAGCCCACTGTATTCGCAGTCACAGAAGCATGAGCCATAGAGACAAGAAGAGACAGCAACCTAGAAGAACTTACCGGGAGATAAGAACGGGAGAAATGCAGAGAGAAAGAAAGGCAGGGCCAGGGGGTAAAGCTGCTCCATTGGTAGAGTGTCTGTCTGCCACGCATGAAGCCCTGGGTTTCATCCTCACCGACTACCAAAACCAGTTGTGGATGTACATGCCTATAGTACCATCGTTCCAGAGGTGAAGCTGAAAGTTCCAGAGTTCAAAGTCACCCTTGGCTACATAGCAAGAGCTAAGACATTCTGGGCCACACAAGACCAGACTAGAGAGATGGTTCGGTGGTTAAGAGCCTGCACCATTCTTACAGAGGCTCCAAGTTTGGTTCCTACACTGCTCACAACAGCCTACAATTCCAAATCCAGGGGATCCGACTCTGACTTCTGTGGGCAACTGCACTTACATGCACACACCAGATCCATGCACATAATTAAAATTTAAAAATAATCTTAGCAGGGCAGTGGTGGTGCATGGCTTTAATCCCAGCACTCAGGAGGCAGAGGCAGGTGGATTTCTGAGTTCGAGGCCAGCCTGGTCTACAGAGTGAGTTCCAGGACAGCCAGGGCTACACAGAGAAACCCTGTCTCAAAAAACCTTAAATAAATAAATAAATAAATAAATAAATAAAATCTTAAAGAGAAAGGATGGCTCCAAGTGCTTCATCTCCCACCCTCCAGAAGGACAGCAAAGCTGGATACACTTCTAAGGGTCTCCCAGACCCTTGGCTACAATGTATCCATCTTTCCTTCCTTTTTAGTCTCTATTTCCTTCTTTCTCTCCTTTTTTTAACTTGACAAGCAGCAATATCATGTGTGTCATTTTAATCCATGTCTCTTAGGATACTTTATTGCCAGACTGAGAGAGACAGAATGAGGGTCATAAAGAGACAAATCACAAGACTCAAGAAGAATCCAGTGAAAGAGATGTCCAAAAAAGAAGACTCAACACGGAGGGAATGGCCCTTACACAGGCCTCCTGGCCGGGGAAGCAAAACTGGACTTGAACCCATAAACACAGAACAGAAGAGCTCAAACTAGGACTGGATCCAGTACTGGATCCACAATACTCCCTCTCTGGCTCATTAATTTTTTAGCCAACACCCCATAACCCCATCTTCTCCTCAAGAACCAGGCCGAGTCCAGAAGCCTTTGCCCTATTCCAAGGCAAATAACAAGTGCTGTCCACACAGAGGAGATTTAAGGTCAGCCTTCAAGCCAGGAGGACCCAGTCAAATGACAGAGGGTTCTAGAGGTGTGGCCACATTTTACCCCACCATGCCAGCTGGCTGAGAGCCCAGGGTCTACAGGAAAGGTATGCTGGGACAGTAGGAGGAGATTAAGATCTGGGAAGAAGGCAGGGCAGAGGAGGAGCACGGAGAGACAACTTAAGAGCAGGCACCCCCCCCCCAAAACACATACACACACACACACATACACACACACTGCAGCACACACAAGAGCTCCAGAACATTGCTACAGAATACTGATACAGGTGAGGGGTGACTCTTAAGAGAGGTCACTGGCTCTGTCTCTGAGAATCAATTCTGGGACTTGTATGTCTGTCTCAGCTCGTGGACCATGCCCTTTGTGTCCTCCAGTCCTCAGTCCCCTTTAGAAGGAGGACTCTCTCTCTCTCTCTCTCTCTCTCTCTCTCTCTCTCTCTCTCTCTCTCTCTCTCTCTCTCTCTCTCCCTCTCTCTCTCCCTCTCTCCCTCCCTCTCTCTCTCCCTCTGTCTGTCTCTCTGTCTCCCATCTATCTCCTCTTTATTCCCTATTTTTTTCTTCTTTTTAACTTGACAAGCAGCAATACCATGCATGTCATTTTAATATGTGTCTTTTACGATCCTTTATTTTGCAGTGTGTATCTCTGGACGGTTTCATAATTTTCTGGTTTGGTTTCTTTGTTGTTGTTTGGTTGGCTTTGAGCTCATTTGTTTGGGGTTTTATTATTGTTTTATTTGAAGGGGTTGTTTTGTTTTGTTGTTTTGCTTCCTGCGACAAGATTTTGATGCATGGCCTTCCACTGGCTGGAAACCCACTGTGTAGATAAGGCTAACCTCAAACCTTTAATATCTTCCTGCCTCTGCCTCCCCCAAGCTGAGTTGCAGGTATGCAGCATTATGACTGGTCTGACTCTGTTTCTTGTTTCTCTGAGCTAGGTATAGTGAATACCTATAATCCTGGCACTCCAGAGGTTGGAGCTGGGATTAATCTGAAGCCAGCATGGCTTGTCATGTGAGACCCTGTCTTAACAGACCAGGGAAAAAAGTGTGTGTGTATCTATCTCTTCAACTCCATCTCTCTTCTTTCTCTTTCTCTGTAATCCTCTGTGTGTGTGTGTGTGTGTGTGTGTGTGTCTGTGTGTTTGTGTGTGTGTGTGTGTGTGTCTCCCCCTGTCAGTCTGTCTCTCCTGTGATTTTCTCTATCTGTCTGTATCCATCTCTGCGTGTCTCTCTATCTTTTGCTATTTCTTTTTGTGAGAGCCAGTGTTTTGGTAGATGGTTTAAGATAGACAGATGAGAGATAAATGAAAGATGATAGATAGATAGATAGATAGATAGATAGATAGATAGATAGATAGATAGATAGATGGATGTTAGGTGGATTATTGATAGATGATAGACAATCAGTAGATCGATGGTTAATAGACAACATATTGGTAGCTGATAGATAATACAGTTACATAAACAGAAAAGACACAGATTCTACAGTTTCCAATAATGTGACTGTCCCTTTGGGTCCCTGTAGCTGTCTGTCTCCACCTGTCTCTGCATTCTTTTCTCATGTTTATGTTTTGACAATTTGTCTGTGTCCCCACACACTCTTCCTTCTCCCCTCTTCCTTCTTCCTCCTCTGCCTCTTTAACACTCTGACATCACTCTGCCTCTCCTTCCTTCCACAGTCCCATTGCCTGGGCTGCAAAGAGGAAAATTCCAGAAGAATGTGAGTAGAGGGATCCCACACTTGACTTCTCCCGCTTTGTCCCTCCAGGCACTGCAGTTGCCTTCACTATGGATGGTGTGAGCACAGCCATCTTGCTTCTCCTCCTGGCTGTCATCTATCTGTCCCTGACCTTCAGCTCATGGGGCAAGGGTCAGCTGCCTCCAGGACCCAAACCTCTCCCGATCCTGGGAAACCTGCTGCAGCTTCGCTCCCAAGACTTGCTGACCTCCCTTACCAAGGTGCAGGGGACTTGTCCTTGGCAAGGGGCAGTGGAACCGGGAAGGTTGCCACGGCCGCCAAGCCCCTTGAAAACTCTCTCTTCTACCTCCAGCTTAGCAAGGTCTATGGGTCGGTGTTCACGGTGTACCTGGGGCCCAAGCGTGTGATAGTCCTCAGCGGATACCAAACTGTGAAGGAGGCTCTTGTGGACAAAGGGGAGGAGTTCAGTGGTCGAGGCGCCTACCCCATCTTTTTCAACTTCACCAAGGGCAATGGTAAGCCTGCCCCAGCCTCCTCCAGCCTCTAGACTTTTGCATAACTAGGAAGGGAATAAAGGTGAGAGGCTGTCCACTCAGTGACATTCAGAGCTGTGGATCTCACTAATGACCTCATGAAGGATGCAGACAAGCAATGCTGAAAGGAGGGTAGAATCTCCCTCAACTCCAGCTCCCACCTCAGCTTGAACTGAGCAGCCGTACCAACCTCCACATCCGCTCAGTCGAGCCTTGTGTTTGCCCCATCCTTTCTCTCTGTCTCAACTACCTACATCGCTGAATTTCCACTCAATCAAGTAGCCGAGTTATTGACCTTTGCCTCACCAATCTCTTTCAGGCCTACATCGGTGTCCCTCCCCCCATTTCAAATCCCACCCCACTTGGGGAGAGGGTGTTTGTTTGCATGGTTTGAGGCAAAGTCTGTCTCCACCTGTCTTCACACCACTGCACCACGAATAGTCATGGTGCAAAACACCTAGCAAAACATAGGCGGTGGGAATAGAACTCGAGTCCTCATGCTTGCACGGCAAGCACCTTACCCACTGAGCCATCTCCTTCATCTTCTTTCTTCTTCAACAGCTAATTCTTTACTATATCAAAAAAAAATTTTTTTTTAAGAAATCCAAGACTTGGGGCTGGAGAGATGGCTTAGCAATTAAGAGCACTGGCTGCTCTTCCAGAGGACCCAGATTCAGTTCCCAGCACCCACATGGCAGCTCACAACTGTCCGTAACTCCAGTTTCAGGGGATCCAACACCCTCACACAGATATATATGTGCAGGCAAGAAACCAATGCACATATATATTAAAAAAAAAAAAAAGAACAAGTATAACACACAAGACTTTCTCCCACGATTCCTATAACATGGCCATCAGGAGACTGTGACATCCCAGCATGGTACATTGAGGAGCTACAGGAACCCAAAGGACACACCTGACCCAGCCAGGAAGGAATTCCTGCCCCAGAGGTCCTGAAAGATGGACGATGACTAATGAGGTCAAGACAGGGTGAAAGGGTTCAGGGCCTAGGAAGGTGACTCAGAGGGTGAAGCACTTGCTGCAGAAGTGTGAGGTTGGGAGTTCGGATCTCCAGCCCTCACATAAATGCCAGGTGGGCATGGTGGCTGCCTGTAATCCCAGCACATACAGAAGTCAGAGACAAGGGCTCAGCAGAGCTGGATAACTAGACTAACTGGATTGGCAGGCTCTGGATTCAAGTGAAAGGCATTGCCTTAGTAAAACAGATGTGGAGAATGACTGAGGAAGACAGCTGGTATCAATACAAATAATAAAACGTAGGGCCAGTGACATGGCTCAGGAAGTAAGGGTGCTTGCTGCCAAGCCTGACTACCTGAGTTCCCACATAGTAGAAAGAGAAAACTGACTCCTGCTAGTTACACTCTGACCTTCACATACTTATGGTACATGTGTATACACACACACACACATCCAATGAATAAACATAACAATCTTATAGTATTAATAAAAATGAAAAGAGAGTCTGGTATGGTAGCACACACTTGTAATCACAGCATCTGGTGGACAGAACGACAGGAATCTTTGCCAGTTCAAGGTCAGCCTGGTCTGCAGAATGAATTTCAGGTCAGCCAGGGCTACATAGGAAAGCGCTGTCCAGAACAAAAGCAGAAGGGTTTGTTTTGTTTTGTTTTGTTTTGTTTTGTCTTGTTATGATCTTTTGAAAGGTGGTTCTATGATAGAGTCCTTGCCTTTGTGTCTGTGTGCCCTTGGTTCAATCAATCCTAGCACCAAAAAATTTAGAAAGTGGGGAAGAGACTCACTTCCATGAAAGGTTACGCAAAGGCTCAGATACCGTGCCTGACCTGGGACAAGTTCCCAGGGTCCCAGTATTTATTTTTCTCACTTATCTCTCTTATTTGTGCACTCAATAATCAATAAGCAATCAACAAGATCTGGTGACAATTCAAAGGTCACTTTAACACAAAACATGTCTTTACTCTGCCTTTCTGACACCTCAAACCGACAGGTCTTTACAGAGGAATACTGAGGCAGAGCGATCAGCTGAGGAAAGCCCAGAGTCCTGCAGAACCCAAAGCGGGCACCTGGCCCAGTCCCAAGAGTCGGGAAGGGTTTGCTGGAAGAACTGAGGGGGATTCTAAACTGAATCCTCCTCCTGACAGAGCAGGAAGAGACAACTCCGTGGCTGTGGTTTGGAAACAGCTGCCAGTTGAATTTGCCATTCTTTTTCCTCTTCCCAGGCATTGCCTTCTCCGATGGAGAACGCTGGAAGGTCCTCCGAAGGTTCTCTGTCCAAATCCTGCGGAACTTTGGCATGGGAAAAAGGAGCATCGAGGAGCGGATCCTGGAAGAAGCTCGCTTTCTGCTAGAGGTGCTGCACAAAACGGAAGGTCAGGCCACATCCCAGGATAGCGTCCATCCTGCTAGTGGGCTCCAGAACCCAGATGTGAGCACAAACTCCTGGAGGCCTCTCACACTGTCCTCCTGGGGGTTGGTGGGCGCGAGGGCCTGAGCTGGCTTGCCTTATGATCACAGCTCTGTGATCTATTCCTAGTTGGAATGATGATGACATTCTCAAAGACTTGCCACAGATCCGGAGAACTGAATTGCACCAGTTCAATTCCCAGCATGCATATGGTGGTTCATCACCATCTATAATTCCCATTCCAGTGAACCCAGTGCCTTTTTCTGACCTCCACAGGTACCAAGTATGCATATGGTGCACACATACGCACACACACACTCAGGCAAAACACTCACACACAAATTTAAATGAATAAATCTAATTTAAAATGTTCAGGGGAAACCATCACAGCTGGACCTGGATGTGGTCATGTATACCTGCAATCCCAGAATTCAGGAGGTGAAGGCAGGAGGGCCAGGAGTTCAAGATCATTCTTGGCTAAATAGTGAGTTTGAAGCCAGTATATGTTATATGAGGTCTTATTTCAAAAAAAAAATTAAAAAGGTCAGGGGACAAGGGGAAGTGGGCTAGAGAGATGACTCTGTGATTAAGAGCACTTCCTGCTCCTGCAGAGGACTTGGGTTCAGTTCCAAACACCCACATGGTAGTTCACAACTTCCTGTAGCTCCGGTTTCAGAGGACCGATTCTATTTCTTATGGGATTTATAATTAGGAAGGTAGAACACCTTCCTAGAATCTCACAGGAGGTGGCTAGGGGCATGGCTCAGTGGTAGAGCCCCTGCCTAGAATCCCACAGGAGGTGGTTAGGGGCATGGCTCAGTGGTAGAGCCCCTGCCTAGAATCCCCCAGTGAGGGGCTGGAGGCGTGGCTCAGTGGTAGAGCCCCTGCCTAGAATCCCCCAGTGAGGGGCTGGGGGCGTGGCTCAGTGGTAGAGCCCCTGCCTAGAATCCCCC
>JADRCD010213324.1:0-31657 GCA_019843815.1 Montemys delectorum
GTGTCCCTTTCATGCCCCTGTGCTGACCTACAGTTTCAGTGAGTGTGAAAATCTCATCATATTGATGAAACACAATTTTTACTATTGAATACATCTATATATCAGTCACACTCTTGACTTTGCCCACAACCATGGATTTACAAGAAGTCTAATGACACGTACCCACCATCATATTATAATGATCAGTTTTCTTGCTCTAAATCCCTTCTGTATTCCAGAATTTTATCCCTCTGCTCTTTCCATGCCTACTTCCTAATTGTTTTACTCTCTCTGTGGTTTGGCCTTTTCATAATGTCGTGTTAGCAAAGTCATACAATATATAACCTTTTTAGACTGGCTTCATTAACTTAGTAGCATGCAATTAGGGTTTTCGCACAGATTTGAGTAGGTTAGGAACTCATACTTTCTCACAGCTAAATACCATCTTTCTACCTGAATACATTGATGTATACTCACCAGTCTTCTCCTGACGGCATCTGGATTTCTTCTGAGCATTGACAATAATAATAAAATCTGCTATAATCACCCATATGCAGACATTTATAGGAATAGCAAGACACTCATCTGAGTGAATCAATGCTGAGAGAGAAGTGTATTCAGCAGGTTAAGAATCTCTGACTATCTTCTCATGTGTATGCTTCATACTGGATTTCAAGCAACATAGATAGAGGGTTCCTACTAATACAGGCCAACTATGCTGTAATGCTGCCCATATGTGAGATTTGGGTCATTCTAGTAGGGCTTCAATACACCTGACTGTTGCTTTAATTTTCACTTCAATAATGAAGAGTCTTCTCGTCAGCTGCTTATATGATTAGCTTCTGTTTGCCATCTTTGTAAACCATCAGTTAGGATCTTTTGCCCACTACAATCTATACTTTTAAAAATAAATCTTATTTTGATAAACAGGGTAATTAAATATAAAGTAATTCAATTTAAAATATTATGAAAATGTAAATAATGGTAATAAAGTGAATCAAGGTCTTTGAGATATTGCTGTAACCATCAAATATCATTTAGATTTTAAATGTTATGAAGCATATAATGGGTATGAAGACATATATGTAGTTTATGTCATTAAATATGGTTTCTAAGTATAATGTCTTCTCAGTAGGTCTGTGGCTTCAGTATAAAACTCTATTAGATCATTTGGAAAATTTGACAAACCTTTTAAAAAATAAATGTTTAAGACATGTATCAAAAATAGACAAGAAATATGTGAACCAAAGAAAAACAAAAATATAAAGCTTATTTTGAGACTTAACGTAAAGTTAAAGTAAATATATACTTGTCATACTATAATAACAGCAGAAAATTGAGTCAGTAAGAGCAAACAGAAGTTCTAAATGGCTCATATGGACAGATCATTTTTTAAAAAGAGAGCAACTCAATAAATAAATTCTTTACATTATCCACAAAACTTAACTCATAGTGACTTGAAGCTATACATATATATATACATATATATACATATATATGCACACACACACACACACATATATACATATATATGTGTGTGTGAGTGTGAGTGTGTGTGTATGTATACAGAATATACAAAATCTTCAAGGCCTTGGCATAAGCATTGTTCTTTTAGTTACATCAAACCATAATCCATACAATGAAATTGACAAGTTTGATGTTCTCAAATTTAAGAGCTGTTTTTTTTTGAAGTTATTGAAAAGCAAACTCAAAAGTGGCAAAATATCTGATAAAGGAGTTGTATAAAAATAACAATTTCTCTCAAAATTCAATTAGAAAATAGTCAATAAGTAATGTGAAAATTTGACAATACAAGAAGTATGCACAACTTCATTAGTCATTAATATCAAATAGTAGTTACAAAATCAACAATACTAACTAAAAAAAACTTCCAAATTTTGACAAGTATGTCAGTCAACTGCAAATCTATTACAAAAAGAGAAGAAAGAGAAAAATAAGTCATGCTAAACAGCAACTAAATAGACCATTAGTATGCAAACATGTATGTGGTACGTGAGACAATTATTTGATACTACAAATTTATCTAAAGTGAGTTATTATGTGTATCATGAAGCATTCTATATCAACATTTATAGATGTGTCCTTTAATATGACTAACAAGTGGAAATGACCCAAATTGCCTACCAATAGATCAATGAGCATGCAAACTATGAGCTATCACTATCATGATATACTACTGAGCAAAGAAGATAAACTGTATTTGCTACAACTTAGATTACAAAATAGTTGTGCCAAGCAAAGTAGGAAAGACAAATCATAATGTATCAATCCATTTATACTGTACTCTAGAAGATTCAGGTCGTGTATGACAGAAAAATCAATTAAAGACAGGGAGCATTATTGACATTTTGGGGATTTTTGTGGAGTTTTAAAGACTTTTTGTGTTGTACATAATAACATATGAAATTATCATGACAGATTGGTAAGAACATGAAGGAAAGTAGAAATTATGTCACCCAGATACAGAAAGACAAATTACATGTTTTCTCTCATTTGAGAATCCTAGATTTTATTGCTTAGTAAATGTGCATGATTGTGGGTGAAGAAGGTTATAAATCTGGAAAACAGATGATAAGAGAGGAAAATGAGGAGGTCTTAATGGAGTGATGTTGATGAAGAGGTCAAGGGAATTAACATGACTTAAAATTTGAGGCAGGGACCCTGGATCAGAACAGAGACCAGCCAAAGAGGACACAGGACAAAGGAGAGGAGCAAGGGAGTTCCACAAATGCAGAGATGTAAGAAAATGCCACAATAATTTCCATGACTTTGCATACTAATTTAAAAAATTAATTAAGAGCAAAACCCTTGGGATGGAGAGCTGTATTCATGTTCTTAATGGTAGAGATTGTTTCACAGAAAATATCATACTTCAAAAGATTGAAATTCTGTACGTTTAATATGATAATTGTGTTGTTTCAGTTATAGTTCACTTGAAGAAACAAAGAGCATATATTGATGAAAGCCCCAAAGTGGTACTGTACATTACAAATGAAGAAGTAAATTACAGCTCAGGTAACTGTGCAATCAAGAGAACAATGGAGGTCTGGCTGTGCTCATTTTCTGTAAGCATCCCCCACCTGGTATAGAGCAATATGCTGCTCAGGGTTTTCATCAGTTCTTCTAATGACAGAACACATCTCTCTTATGTCATTTACAATGCTATGTAATTGTAATTTTAATGTGACATCTCCTTATTTATGTAGTGCCACTGCCAATAATTTAGTAAGTTTTCATGCATACCCAATTGTTTGTAACTAAGAAGATGGACAAGTACTTTGTTTTTCACACCGAGCATTAAACCATATTTCTCTTTCAAGGAAGAGACTAAATGAAGGAACAATCTACTTGAAGGTGTTTAGGTATAGATGGATGGATTGTTCTCTAATAATAATACTGTTTACCATCTATATTTTTAAGTTCTAGAGGATATTATTTCTAAATTCTTCACAGATCCATACACAGTTTTATAACCATCAAGTGATCCCTTGATAATTGTCAGCTTTGGGTTTCTGTAATGAAATATCAATAGCAACAATGACTTCTATATGGCACAAAGGGAGATGTATTTTACTCCATTTCAGAGGTTCAGTATCTTAAGGCTGGATAGGACATGTGGAGAAGGTGACCATTAGTTTGGCCTTTGGTATACGTAGTTGACAACAACCATGTTGGTGGCAGGTGTACAGCTTGTGATCATAAGTGATAGGCAGAGAAAGGCTTGATTTCTTACAGTAGCCCTCACATTACCACAGCCAAGAGCAATTCCTTATGCCCTTCATGATGTAAAGAACATTTACTTTCAAAGGTCTACCAATTCCTAATTGTGCTTCATAATAGATTCTTGAGTGATGAAAAAAATACATTCACATTGTGTACCCTTGTCTTCACAAATTCTTCCAGTATCAGAGTGAAAAGAAATCATCTCTTGAAGCCCTAAAATCCCACTTCTCAAATCATCTTTGCTATCACATCCTTAGCTAATAGAACATTATCTTGCTTAAAAAATAAAATAAAAAATGAAAACTTTGTATTTTTGTTGTTGAGCTGATTGCTTGCAACTTGGATTTTTCTAAAACAAAAATAGAACAAGAAACAAACAAACCAGACCAGCCCCACAAAAACAAAACAAACAAACAAACAAACAACAACAAAACCCTTGCTGTTCTAGGCAGCATTCCATGAAGATTAGAAGTACACTATATTTAAGCTTAACACACTCCACTCGTGTCTTTGGGCTTAATTTGGGTATCACAGGTGCTCTGGTAGATTGATCTGAATGCTTTTTGATTTTAACAAAGGCCAAAGAATCACACGCACACATACACACACACACACACACACACACACACACACACACACACACACACACACACACATTTAAATCCCTCTCTATTTTATCCATTGAGGAAAAGTTTCTCTGTTTACTGATATACCTATTCTGACTACCAGTTTGCTTCTAGAAGCCTCTATCTCTGTTTTACAAGTTCTGGAATTAAAGTGGGCTTCAACAATTTCCTAGGATTTACATGGACCCAGAGAATCTGGTTCTTTAACCACTGAGACAGATCCCTAGTCTTGGAAAGCTTCTTAAGGCACCGATGTTCTTTGTTAACATTCTCTTACAATACAGAGAGCTGTGACTTATCCAAGATCACAGGAGAACAAAATATTTGTCTATCTAGTAGGAATTACTGTCTCAATTTCTTTCAAATGAACATTATTTGTATTCACTACTAGTAAGATTATTTAGATATTGTCTAAAATATTTTCATCCAGGGTATAATATTGGAGATTTAGTCAGCAATGTACCATAAAATAGAATATTTGGAGATTCATGGATATTAAAGTTGGGTTATACAAAAGAAAGCAAGGGCAGATAACTAACTCTCTACTGGAAAAACAAAAATAACAAAAAATATCAGTCAATCCCTCTCCATCCATCTGTGATCCCTATAAGCCATTCTCAAATGCACCATCATTAACCCAAAATTCCCACTAGATAGATAGACCTTGTGAAAACTCAAAATGGCCCTCAGAGAAACTAACTCTCTTGGCAGGCCCATTAGATCAATGATCTGGAAAGTCAAAGGTCTGTTCTTTTGTCATTTGATTGATAAGAATAATATTCTCAGGATTTTCAACTGTCCTGATGTTTTGTTATTGCCCTTTTCAAACAAATGTTCACACACACACACACACACACACAGACACACACAGACACACACACACACACACACACACACACACACACACACACACACACAGAGAGAGAGAGAGAGAGAGAGAGAGAGAGAGAGAGAGAGAGAGAGAGAGAGAGAGAGAGAGAGAATTTCTTTTTATAACATGAAAAACCAACCGACTGTTTTCTTATCTGCTCAAAGAAATCCCAGTATTTTCCATTACCACCCGTCTTCTATAGGTCTGGGTTATTTATTGACCCACAAAAGCTCTGTTCAGATGCAGCATCTGGCTGCTCAATGAAGTCTTACATTTTACACAATTTTCCACCTGGACTCACCAGAAAATACAAATCTGGACTTGATGTAAATGTCAACCACTCCTTTATGTCAGATTAATTTATGTCCAAATTTTGTAAAATGGTTAGGCTCCCATATTTCTCTGTAGAAGATATCTGCCTCATTGCCTATACCTCTCTTTCATTCCAACATGAAACCTGACATCAACTTACAACTCCATGTGAGGGCAAAACTGAAAGACCGAGGAGTTCCAAGCAAGAAAAATGAAGATGCCATTGTACCAGCACATGCTGTCTACATTTTCTCTACTTGTGCCTGTTGAGGCCCCTTATACTGAACTATGTACACAATCCTCCCCTCCCCCAACCTCTTTTTCGGTCTATCTTCATAGGGAAGCAGAAAGGACAGCATAATCTCTTGCTACTTGCTCAGACTCTGAATTAACGTGACGTATCTACCAGAGTAAGCACACATGATACACTGTATTAAAATGAATAGAAAGATTCTCATAGGGGTGCCCTGTATAATGATCTTCATCCAAACAATCCTGAAAGCCTCCTGAGAGCAGCTACATGTGGATCTTGCCTCTGTTCTGTATTTATGTTACACAATGCAACTGAACTTATTAGTAATTGTTGTATAAGCACTGTCATGATGGAGCTTGTCCTCATGCACCTTGCTATTTTGAAACTCTGACTTTGCTTCCTGTCGCTTGTTTATAATACTTCTCTGACTCCTTTTTGTCTTTCCAACACCAGAATGCATACCTATTGTTCTGGTTCTTGAAATTAAGGGCTTAGTGCTCTAAAGTTTGTCAATCTCTACACAATATCTGCTTGTGTATCTCTTTATTCTTTACCATGGACTGCAAGAAGCTTCTCAGATGAGGGCAGAGTGGTGCAGTGATCTTTCTGCCCAGAGAACTTCCCCACCATTCTTTAGGTCATATAGTGACAAAGTGTGTCTCAATTTCTCTTTAAACACAACTGCATTGATTCTGTCTTCATTATTGATGTACAGTCTTGATAGATAATGGATTCTGAGAGGATAGTTTCCTGTTTTCAATGCTTAACAATATGCCCTTCAATTGTATTCTAACTTTCCATGACTGTTGAGAGAACTCTTTCTTAATTTATTTTATTTTCCTTATGGATTCAACTGTTATACATCTCCCATGGAATTTATAATATCCCTTGATTCTTTAACTTGTAGGAATTTGTCTGTGATGATCTTGATATAGATTTTTTTTTCGAATTTTGTGTTTGCTGTTTTTTCAACCTCGGGAATTTGATGATATTTGTGTTTACTAAATCAGTTGTTTGTTTGAGCAATCCCTCTTCTGTATTTATAAATCTTTTCAACATATTTCTTCCTTGTTGTATATTGTATAACATTGTATCCTGTAAGGAAACTCTTAAGCATGAAGGCACTCAAAATATGTTCAGGATGTCCCTGAAACTGACAGTATTCACTAAGCTCCTCCCTCCAAGAGTGAACAAGTAAACAGTAAAGAAGAGTCTTTTGGCCAGACCAGCTGTTTGAAAGAAGTAGAAACCAGCTGAGATACATGGAGGATGTTTAGCCCAACTGAGTCACTTAAAAAGGGCACTCTCCAACCTGTTAAACATCCTGAAGTCTGAATAGTGTACCCTAGATTCTTAGCTTTTATCAGCTGTCACCCATGCTGCACTGCATTGTGGTGATGAAACTATCTTTGATTAATTTCTGCTCTTATATGTAACCCCTTACACATATTCTTATAAGTGGCCTCAAAAAAACTTATTGTTTCATCAAGTTGGACTTGCTTGTTTTCGCACTTTGGTTTGTTGTGTGATCCTTTCTGGAATGAGTAGACATGTGTAACATCTTCTCACAATAAGTTCTGTCACACAAATGTAGTTAAGATTGAATGGGCTTTCTTACTTTAGTACCTTATACTGACTATTTTAATATACTTATACCTTATACTGATCATTTTTTCTGTGTCTTTCAGTTGTGCCATAATTACAAATCTGTGCCCTACTGGAGTTGTCATCTTATAACCTGTTTCCCACATGCATTTAGATATTATCATGGTTATTTGTAAGGAGAATTAATTTTGATTGAAGTGTGGTTATTTTGAGAACCATGTCACACTTTACTAGGGATAGTGATAGAAGTTGTCCGATGCTCTTTTCTTGAGCCCCATTGATGCCAAAGTTGGCAGAAGGTTTTATGACTCTTAGGCTTAGACTATAGCTAAAATCTTCCACCAGATTTCCACCAACACTACAAGGTCTTGAATGATCATCCTTGATGTGTTGCAATGTGCTTTTGAAACTCCAACATGGACTTGATGGTTTCTTTTTATTGTCATCTATATTTAAATCCTTCTAGGAGACATATCTCTGTTACTTCTGTGAGCATACCTTGAAAGAAGTTTATATGAAGGGAGAAAACATACCCTGAACGTGGGCTGTTTCATTCTGTGAGCTGGGATCCTGAATAAAAGTAAAAGGAGAAAATGAGTTAAGTATCAGTATCCTTTTCTCTCTGCTTGATGATTGCATAGGCAATGTGACCAGCAGTCTGATTTCATATGAAGTCTGTCATATACTCCTATGAGTCAAAAAAAAAAATCCATCTTACAAAAAGTTGCCATTGTCAGGTTTTTTTCACAGTTATATAAGGTAATTAACAGAATAAATGTGCCGTCCTCACTGTGACTTAGAGATAATTAAAGTTCTAATTCCTGCTGAGCTTCCCCTGCCATTAACTCAGCAGATAGAGCAAGGGATACTTGCTAACCATGAAGGATGATAGATATCTTTTTTTTTTACATGGCCCCCAAAGTGCCCTGGGAATTGATTGTAAGCATACAGAAAGATAAGTTTGCAAGTGTTTCACTATAGTTTCACTAGGGTAGATGACTACTATCTGTTTGAATAGGCATGAATGAAACTGAATGTTTCAATAACTTTTATATGGATTACAATGGAGTTCTGATGGCATAATAATTTTGTCTGTCTTAGCTTCTTCTTCCTCACTCTTTGATTAAAGATAGCAGACTTTGGCTGGTACTATTTGTTGTCTACAACCACTGCTATTTTTGGCTTGCTGACTCAGGTTCAAGTCCGGAGTGAGTAAACAAAACAAAACAAAACAAAGCATCATGGATGTTAGTTACTCCCATACTGTTTCTTCAGCACAGAAGCCCTAAGCATATCTATTTTCCTCTCTTTATCTTTAGAGACATGCATATGATTGCTAATATATAATGTGATGGTATCTAACAATAATGAGAACATGGCTAAAGAGAAAGGCCTTTCTCCCACCCCTCTCAGAAGAGTAAGAACAATGCATAAAACAATAAAAAAAGACTGGATTAATATCAATACTTTCTTCCAGATTTTCTCAAAGGAAATTAACATTGCTGTGGTAGAGAATCAATATTCAAGTCTCAAAGAGTATGTGCTCTGCATTTTGTCTCAGTCTATGCACCAGATGCACTAACTCTAATTTTTAGACAAACCATGAATAGAGGGTATTTCAATCTCTATTTGAAAGATGTAGATTTTGAGTAATAGAAAAGGGAAAATTGGCATCCAGCAGTGATGCCTACTTAAAATTTTCCCTCAATTATATATTTCTCACAGATGATAATGGGATTTGCATAGTGTGACTTTCAGACCATAGCACACTCATTTCAATTCTATCTTCCCAGTCTTATATCTACAGCTGAAAGTTCATCATATGATCAAGATGGACCTACCCATATATATGTATATGCATATATAAATGTATACATGTATATGTATATGTAAATGTATATGTATATACATATGTATGTATAACATTTTGTCCTTTTTTTATGTGCTTGTATATGACTACCTAGATTCCAAAGTTCAAATTCATAATTACAATAAAAACAATACATTATAGAGGATGGAATTAAGTAAAAAGATAATACTAAATGAACATATTGTTTCCCAGTAAAGTCATCATGGTAGAAGCATAAACAACTATAATTGTAATTATACAAATAGTGTTAAGTATTGCATGTTTATTGACAATTCAAAGTATGTTCACATGGATTGTGACATGTGATTTTTTTCCCTCAGGCACCAAGTACAAAGAAAATTGTTATGGTTTCCTGTGCATCCACCTCTGTTTATTGAGTAGCTTATTTTCCACCCATTTAGCACACTAAATGTTTATTTCAGGCTCTTTTCTCCCACAGGCTGACATTTCTGAAGAATATTCCATTTGTAGGCTGGTCTTTTCTAGATAACCAATCTATCCTTGAACCACAGGTTAGTCGTGGGCTAGTTGTATGTTTTCATTTGCAAATGATAGAAATCATACATCTAGTTTGCGGGTTGCAGGAGTCAGGTTTCATGAGCATAATGTTTTTGGCATATAGTAATTTGATTTTTATTATCTGTTTATGTATAAACCATACTGCATAAATAGGAACTTTCTAAACAGGAGCTGAATGGACATATTAATGTAGAAGTAAGGTCTAACTGGATGGAGATTGAAAGATGTTTAAATGAATTCTCTTCCAATGTATCTGGGTAGCTAAGAGTTAGCAAGGAAATTACTTCAGCACCAAGTAAGGCAGAAAGGGTCAGCTGAAAGATTTGAACTACAATGTTGTGAGAAAACAGGCATCTTAAAAGATTAATCTTTCAAGATTATATGTGGAAAATGCAGCGAACAGTGTCATTCTAGTTCATTCCAACTGTGCAAAGCTGGCAGGAAAATCTCGATACATGTTTCTTAGGAGCACCTATATAGATCGTATAAAGTCAAGCTAAACATTCAAATAGCATATGAGGGTTTAAGAACTCTTTGTTCATTGCAAATAGCACTTTCAATCAGAAGATTAATTTCCAGCAACTCTATATATAGTATTGTAATGTGTTCTTCTGAAATGCAATTTTATATTATATCACTGGAGGGGAACAGATTGAACTCAATTATTACATTCTCTAAACTATTACAGAAATATTAAGACACAACAAAGGCACCTGTCCTCCCTAATTACTTGATCTCTAGCTGTAGGAACACTGTTCAGTCTCAATTTTGTATTAATATTGATATAAAGTCTCTGTCTCTGTGTCTCTTTCTCTTACATATGTATATATACAGTTATATTTAGATATTCTTATAATGTTAAAAATAAAGAAGTTATAAGAAAGAACAAATAAAAATCAAGACACCTCCTGTCACTGTTCTTGTTCACCAGGAACAAGAATTGATGAAGAAATGAGGGATAGAAATGGGAAGCTTCAACTCTCTGCAGTGAGCTTGGGCAGTTTGCTGTTTGTGCATCTATTATAGCAGCATTCAGGGCCTTCTGGGTGACTTCAATGAACCAATGACTTGTAGACTTCCACTTGCCTATGCCAAAAACCAGAAAAAAATAAATAAATGTGCATGTTTGTAGATCAATTTTTCTAATGTTGTACATTTCAGCAACATTATATGATGAGCTGCCCAGATCAGTGGTGATTATAATTATAAATAAATAAATTAAGGAAAGGAAAGGACAAAGAAGCACAGAATGCATAGTAATGAGAGCAGAATACAATCCCAATAACACAGCCTCTCCAGGGATGTCCAGTTACTCATACACTGATATCTTGTTGCCCTATGGTTATAGTCTTCATATGTTATAGACCATACTTCTCACATGTCATATGTATTTTTCCATCTAATCAAAACAACAACAATGTTAAACATGCACTATCAGTGACCAGTTATAAAGATGTAAAAATTGTGTTCAGAGAAATCATTGAAATGCTTAGGGTTAGTAATCATTCCTGAGGAGACATTCTCTCATTTAAAATATAGTATTTTCTTTCTTTGAAAAATGGAGTGTGTTTAATCGCAGTGTTAGGTATAGAATCAAAAAATGATGGTTGCCCAATTTCATGGTAAGCAGTCATTTCTTTTATACAATAGAAATTTTCCTTCTTCTCCAACCTTTGTGTGAATGGACTTTTGGGATTTAAATTTTAAATATATTTTAACATTATGATAATAATTGAAGTAATTTTTAAACTCTTCTGTATTTGCCTATTATGCAGACTTCATACTAGACCTGATTAGCATTATCCATACTCTTTTATTGCCTCTGAATTTTTTGGCAAAAGAAGTGATTGGCTTACCTTGCATTTTTCCTTAATTAGATATGAACCAGCCTTACTCTAAGGTGCCCAACTTCACTTTTATGACAAAAAAATCAACACCTGGGTGTAGAGTAGCCTGACCATTCTTAGACTGTTTTTCTGGTGCCTAATGAGATCTGATGCTTTCTATTCACTATCACATTTCTCCTATAATGGTTTAGAGCCATATGCTGTGTACTGATGTTTCAACATTAGATGGACATATGTCTAAGGGTGAGCTTATTTAAGATTGTAATAGATATGCAAATTTCATCTTTTGACTATATAGCTATTCTTATGTCATTGTATAGGACAATACACACATATTGATATGTAAGGCCACAGTACTGGCAGTCAAGGATGTGTGTTATATATGATTTTTATCATACACTCTTAACAATGACTGTAAAAATTAGTTTATCAAGTTGAGTATTTACTATGCCACCTAGTTATTATCCTGATTATATACATTCTACTTAGAAAAAGAAAATATGCTTGCATTGAATAAATGTGTTCTGCTAGACCCTTCAAAAATTTGTCTGTTTTCCACATCTCTGGATTTTATAAAGAAGCCAATTATGGTACTGATTTATATCATATAAGTTTGAGTAATATATTTCTGATAGTTTTACACACACACACACACACACATACATACATACACACACACATACATACATACACACACACACACACATACATACACACACACACATACATACATACACACACACACACACACACACACACACACACACACATGCAAATAATTGAACAATAGATTTCTCAAAATATATCCCAGTGCTATGAGACACATACTCATATCATCACTATCAGAGTTAGAAATCAAGTTCTGAGATCCTAAATTAAGTAATTTGTCCTACAAATTGAATACATATACTACTATCTCTATGATAGCTCTATGTGTCTGGAGAGTTTTTAATCCCATCTGGCAGCCACCTTAGTGTGGGTCCAGGGAATCTACACACATGCTAGGTGATCTTAGTATCTTGGCTCCTAATAGCCACACAGATACCTCTCAGAATCAAAAGCAGCGACATGTTCTAATAGCCATATTACTACCTTGTAGTTTCAAGCCAACATGTTTGGAGGCTTCTATATATAATAAAAGGCTCCATTATGTGTCCACCTGTCTATATCATACTGTACAACCTGGGATTTACTTTCCCATCAGTTTCCTGTTCAAGCAGGGCAGAGGAAGATTCATATGTGATTTGCCAACTATATTGGCAATTTCACAGTTGTCTTTGCTGATCTTCTAGCTCTATTATTTGGCATGCACAGCCTCTGAGTCACAGAGTCCCGAGTCTTGGAGTCTCCTTCAATATTATGACTCTTGTGCCAAATTCACATACTTAGATTTTTGACAAAGGTCCCTAACCTTTAAATCACAAAACCCATCACCAGAGTCAGACATGTGTTCTGTCCACTCTAACGGGATTTTATCTCAAACAGCAGAGTTCTGTTCTGCTCCTACAGACTTGCTGCCTCTAAACTCCAGCATTGAGCATGGAGACAACAGTGCTGAATGACACAGCACTGGAGACAAATCCTCGCAGCATTTCCTTTTATAAACCTGACTGGTACTGGAAGTCAGATACTACAACCTTTGAGAGAATACTATGTCAAGTTCAAGTTGTCTTTTATTGAATTTTGAAGGACAGAGCTATGAGAGACATAGTCAAATTTCAAATAAATCCCCAAGCTTAATAGTTTTAATAGCAGCTGTTTTATAACAGGGCACGATAGAAACCCATGTAAATACTACATATCAACAAAGCCGGTCATTTATATGGCAGCTGGCAACTGCAGAGTCAGGTTGAAGACTTAACGCCCTTTATACTGGAGACACATATAAAACAAAGTGTCAAACTTCCAGGCTTCATCTGAGGCCCACAGAAGCCTTGCCTTCTTGTCCTCCATCTGTTGGAGAATTGATGTAATGTGATCAGTAATGGAATCTATAAATACTACATCCTCTAGAAATAAGTTGTCAATCACTAGTTAAAAGATTAAATTCCCAATATCAACAGTAGCTCAGCTAAATAGCTCAGGAGCCCTGGGGCAGTTAATTTCAGATAGTGGTCTATTTCAAGTCTTCTATAATTAAGTACTGATATTTTCTTTATTGTAATATTATTATCACTGTTCCTGCTAAAATGTAATACTAGTAGTGCAGAAGTACCTAATGAAAATCTGTATCAAAGATTCTGAGGGGCAATGAGTTATTTAGATGTATCACTCTTAATTACATCTTCACTCATCTTTTACTTTTGATAGATGATGTACCACTAGTATCTCAACCTTTAGTGTTCTTTTAAAGCCTAGTGTAATCAATGTTCATAACAAAGATAGTTATGGGATGAATGCAGAGAACAATTATCCTGAAAGAACACATTACAAAGAGAGTATGAAGTCATTAACTACAGACTGAGATTCTGATTATGTACAAATGGACTCAAGAGAAATGAGTAGATATACACAAAGAGTAAATGGGTTATTCTTGTGTATAGGTTTCATCAATGAAGTGTATCAGTCAACATACACAATCATTTATGGAAATCAAAGATGTATCGGTGTTACATACAACTAGTTCTTTTTTTATTAGATATTTTCTTTATTTACAATTCAAAGGATATCCCCTCTCCCAGTCTCCCCTCCAAAAAAAGCTCTATTCCCACCCCTCTCTCCCTGCTCAACAACCCACCCTCTCCAGCTCCCTGACCCTGGCAATCCCTGGGGCATAGAGCCTTCACAGGATTCTCATTGATGACCCAGTAGGCCATTTTCTGCTACAAATGCAGCTGGAGTCAGGAGTCCCACCATGTGTACTCTTTGGTTGGTGGTTTAGTCCCTGGGAGCTCGGAGGGTACTGGTTAGTTCATATTGTTGTTCCTCCTATGGGGCTTCAAACCCTTCAGCTCCTTGGGTCCTATCTCTAGATCCTTCATTGGAGATTCTGTGCTCAGTCCAATGGATGGCTGCGAGCCTCTACTTCTGTATTAGTAGGGCACTGCCAGAGCCTCTCAGAATAGAGCTATATGAGGCTCCTGTCAACCAGAACTTGCTAGCTTCCACATTAGTGTCTGGGTTTGGTGACTGTATATGGGAAGGATTCCCAGGAGGAGCAGTCTAAATGAGCTAAAACCATCCAGTGGAAAAAAGATAGCATTTTCAACCAATGGTGCTGGCTCAACTGGCAGTTAGCATGTAGAAGAATGCAAATCAATCCATTCCTATCTCTTTGTACAAAGCTCAAGTCCTAGTGTATCAAGGACCTCCATATAAAACCAGATATACTGAAACTAGTAGAAAAGAAAGTGGGGAAGAACCTCGAGCAAATGGGCACAGGGGGAAATTTCCTGAACAGAACACCAATAGCTTATGCTCTAAGATCAAGAATTGACAAAGGGACCTCATAAAATTGCAAAGCTTCTGTAAGGTAAAGGACACTGTCAATAGGCCAAAAACAACAACCAACAGATTGGGAACAGATCCTTACCAATCCTATATTCAATAGAGGGCTAATATCCAATAAATACAAAGAATTCAAGAAGTTAGACTCCAGAGTAACAAATAACCCTATTAAAAATGGGGTACAGAGCTATACAAAGAATTCTCAACTGAGGAATACTTAAAGGCTGAGAAGCACCTAAAGAAATGTTCAACATCCTTAGTCATCAGGAAAATGCAAATCAAAACAACCCCGTGATTCCTCCTCACACCAATCAAAATGGCTAAAATCAAAAACTCAGGTGACAGTAGATGCTGTCGAGGTTGTAGAGAAAGAGGAACACTTCTTCATTGCTGGTGGGATTGCAAACTAGTACAACTACTCTGGAAATCAGTTTGGTGGTTCCTCAGGAAATTGAACATAGTACTACTGAGGACTCAGCTATACCACTCCTAGGCATATACCCAGAAGATGCTCCAACTTGTAATAAGGACACATTCTTGACTATGTTCATAGCAGCCATATTTATAATAACCAGAAACTGGAAAGAACCTAGATATCCCTCAACAGAGTAATGGATACAGAAAATGTGGTACATTTACACAATGGAATACTACTCAACTATTAAAAAACAATGAATTTATGAAATTCTTGGGGAAATGGAGAATATCATTCTGAGTTAGATAACCCAATCACAAAAGAACACACATGGTATGCACTCTCTGATAAGTGTATATTAGCCCAGAAGATTGGAATACACAAAGTACAATCCACAAACCACAAGAAACACAAGAAGAAGGAAGACCAAAATGTGGATACTTCAATCCTTCTTAGAAGGGGGAAAAATACCCATGGAAGGAGTTGCAGAGACAAAGTATGGAGCAGAGATGGAAGGAAGGACAATCCAACTAGTTCTTGATTGTCAGTCATGACATGAGAATATGTCTTACCAGACAGGGAACAATTATCAGTTCTATCATTGTAAATATGTTTGAAATTCTCAATAAATAAATAAATAGTATATCCTTAAAATCTGTTAAGCCTCTTTCTTGTGGTTTGAGAATGTCCCTATAATCTCAGGTGTTTGAATTGGCTCTCAGTTTGTTCCACTGTTTAGGAAAACTTTGAAGATAGGTCTTGTGGAAGCAAATGTATGACTGAGATGTGTTTGGAGGTATCAAAGACTCAAATCATTCCTAGTTTACTCTTTCTGCCTCTTATTTAATGTACAGGATCTGAGTCCTCAGCTTTTGGTACCAGCTACCATATCTGTGTGTTGCTATACTTTCCTGTCATATTTGCTAACATGGCAACAAACAGGGATGACAGGCTCATCCTTGGAGAATTGTAAGCTAAATAAACACTTCCTTCTATTTATTTCCTTGGCAATGACATTTCATCACAGCAATAGAAAAGCAATTGAGTTAACCCTTTTTCAATATCTGTAAGTATGGTTTTCATCCCCTGAAGCTAGTGTGAAGTATAGGTTGCTGTCTAAATTTCAAAGATGAATTTAAAATCTAATTATGCCATTGACAAGACTGTATTCAGTGATTATTCGTGTCCAACATATTGTATGGTGTTCTAATGGTATGTCCTAGTAATTTCATTTGGGGTCATTATAAGAACCAATATAATCAGGACTGTAACTTATTTGTCAATTCTTGAGTATATCACGACCCTGATGTAAGGTAATCCTGATAACATTTATGAGTCCCTGAGTGATAATGATGAGAAACAATCCCATATACCCTGGGGACACAGTAGTATATGAAATGTATGCAATGTGTCACTGCCTGGCATACCACCAATGGCAGACCTTTCATGAACATGCCATTCCTATTATTCTTGACAGTCTCTATTCCTACAACATTCAGGTACCTACCATTCCTAGGTGTGGAGGGGAATTAGCTTCTAGCACTTCCTCACTCCCCATGAATCTATACTTAAATGATAATCTCACATTTACCATGACAACCAGCCTGCCTATAATCCATTTTGAGTTTAATTTTGCTTTCCTTTCCTTTACAATCAACAGTTTGTGTCTTGATTATAATGAGCATTTTGCCTTATAATCTACATTTTATGTTCATTTTCCATGATAAAAATTTGTCATCTATTGGCTTGGTTCTTGATGAAATATATCTGTTTATTAGCTTTCTGTGGGCTATGTCCCATTTTTGTTTTCAAGACCTTAAAACAGGAATGGAGAAAAGCTTCTGATATCTTTGGAGAATTAGCTTAAATATCAGCCACTGGGATGTGGTTACTTGTCTTTCTACACTGAAACTTTGCATTTGATAATTTGCTACTTTCCCAGGACATCTGGGTTCACATGTCATCAAGTCTTTGGTATATTATTGATTGTACAGGTTATAAGTAAATATTTCCAGATAGCAACATCACACACATGCACACACACAAACACACACACACACACACACACACACACACACACACACACAATTGAAAGTCACTACTGAGGAAAGCCTATGAGCAAGAGAGTTTCTCAGAAAACATGTGAGAAGATTCATGAATACAGAACTTAGAATCTCCCTCTGAAATTGATGATTTGGAAGAAAAAAGGTTGGAAAAGAGTGTCAGGGAATGCATATGCTTCAAGAACTAAACTGTGCAGGTAGTCCTGTAAAGAAATTCCACTGCAATGACAAAAATGCAATGTGCACACATCTATGAACTCTAGATACATGTTTGTGCTTTTGATTATCTAATTTTTCTCATTTGAGCTAAATAACTTTTATATTTCAAATAGAACTTGAAGTTATTCAATGTAAAGATAAAATGAAAAATCTATGCAAATTATGTTTTCTTTAAATAGAATGGTGTTAAACAATAAGTAAAATTGCCAAGAATTTGAGAGAAAAAACACAAGTAATTGAGAAGAACTTTGCAGCTTATTATTTTTATTGGCACTCTTTTCTGCTGCTTGATCCTTCCCATGCCTTCATTTTTCTATGGCATTACACAAATTGTGTTTCTGACCATTCCTTTAGGTCTATGAATACAAAGTTTCTATATATCTTTCAGGTAAGACATTCCTTCCACAAGGAAGTTTTTCTATATATAAAAGTATGTTTTATTTTCCTTTCCTTGATATTTCACAAGAATATTACATGTGTTCCTTTCCTAACAGTCATTTCTGATTTATATGTTTCTCTTCTAGAATATGTTTTCTAAGGTGAAGAGGTAACTTCCAACTCACTCCCATATACCTCATTCAAAATTTTATGGATTACATAAATTTTTGTAGAAACTATAATTAATGTAATATTCATTACAATGAAGCATTGTTTTTAATTTTTATACGGGAAATTTTATAGTAATGTAATTGGTGTTTGGAATTTGTTTTAAGTTTAGAAAAATGTGCAGAAAGATAAGATTATCTAATCTGTTGGAAGTAGACTGGAAGCATCTTCTAGTCTAGGGTATTCAGAATGGGTTTTATGCTGCTGTCAGCGAGGAGTTTTAAACAAATAGATTTATTCAGTTTGCAGCACATGTTTACTAAGGGTCTATACAAGGCAGGCACAGGGTACTACTGACACATAGGAGTCAAATGTGTGACTGTTAAACTTGCCAACTTTGTAGGATTTACAATTATCTAGAACGTGGAGTACTGTCATGCCTTTTTGGGCATTTCTAGAGAGGATTAACTGAGTTGTACAATCCTGTCAGCATGTGAGCGGAGCAGGTCCATGGGCTGGATAGGGTCTGAACTAAATAAAAGCGAAAGAAAGAGGAGTGTCAACATCCATCTTTTACAGCCCTCTGAGCATGGGTATATCATAATATCGATATTGATGTTATGCTTCTGTTACCATGGCTTCCCCATCACTATGTCCCTTCTCGTACCTATAATGTTTTCTCCTTTCTCATGGCTCCCCACCATGCTTTAAATCACATATCAGTTTTAAGCCTATCTTCTTAATTCTAATTTTTCAAAGGCAAAGTAGCTGAATCTTGCTCTTAAATTAGTATTTGTACACAGCCTCCCACCAATCCTTCCTTTTTTGCTTAAGTCATTTTGCCAGGCAGGTTGCTTAGAATAATGAGAAAAAAAACTACATATGCCAATCAAAAAGGTAGGTTTTCTCCCAATCACTGTGCAATATACCGGGGTGATATTTTCCAATTTGTGTTATAGAAGGGCAATAGAGATGTCATGATGGGACTCACTACAACATAAATGCATTGTTACACTGAGATCCCCTTCAGTAAAACAGCCCCTTTTTGGTTTTGGAGACCACAACATTCTGTGTCAACATTTTCCACTAGTCCTAGAAATCTTAACATTGATCTTGGGAAATTAATATCTTCTCACTAAATTAATTACTGACAACTAACTTTTCCTTTTATGCCCTCAACCAAGGCTCACTTTATCTGGATTCATGAGACATCTTACTATCCTATGATCTGCTCTCCAAGCCCAAACTGACAAATATAGATTGCCAGATACTCTTGGATAAAAGAAATTCAGGACTTGAAAAGAGAATTTTCCATTTCCAGAGGGAAATGAAAGGGCAGAATTCAGAAGGAGTGGAGTTTGATGTGTCTGTAGAGGGAAGACCCCTGACCTTGTACCTGCAAGCTTGGCACTCCTCACCATAATGCTCCATGACTATCTTGATTTTCCAACTCCCCAGACACTGGCTGTGAGGTGACAGGTGAAATCACAAGAGGACCTGTAGCTATTCAACACATGTATATTATTGCAAAGAAAAGAAGAAAATTGGGCAAGGGTCAGAGGCAGGAGGAATACCTATTTCTAAAGGAGATACAGACAGAAGTAGTGTCAGCAGACAAGATCAAGTAAATATGCTATATGATGTTTGGAGAAGGCAAGGTTTTTAGAGTATCACAGGACTGTGGGAGTTGACTGTGTTTAAGTTGTGATTATTTATCGATAAAAAACACAAAGTTAAGCTGGTATTTTCTGAAGTTTCATATACTTAGATTACCCAAACAAGGTTTCTGAAAACAAGTTTACAAGACAATGAATGCACATTTTAAATTTTTCTGGAACTGTGTCATTCAACTATCAATATGGCTGTATGATTTTCTTTTCTTTCTCTGGAAATAAGCATTAGAGTGGACATAAAAATAATAGTGGATACTCTTTGGCCACCTCAGAGTTACCACAGAAAGCAAAACATAATTCTAAAACCTATCAGAAAGAAGTGTGGATTTTCTCTTTAAGCAAAGTAATTGCAAATCAAAATAAAAAACAAAAAACAAACAAAATATCTGAAGATCTGATGAAAATATATCTTTATCATTGAGAAGAATTGGTTTTTGTGATTGTTTCAATAGTGAATTAACATAGATCACAGAGTACAATGCTGGGAAATTAAGATATGAGACAGAATACAGAACATGAAAGTCATAGATGTTTTCCCATAGCCAAATGTGTCTCCATTCACCATGAATTTCTCAAGAGAACAAAGAAACAGGCTATGTTCTCGGATAGGATTCATTTGTTTGTGTATTTGATAGCAGTATGGGATATTGGTAGCTATAGATGTGACCTGTGTATGGTTGGGTTAGTTAGAGTCTCAGTCTGATTTTTGTATTTGTAACATAAGATTCAGGGCTATAGAGGAAAAAAAGCTCAATGGTCCTCAGCTGTTAGGAAATACTTGCACCATCCACAATATTTGATTTGCCTGGAATAACTTCCTTTAATAAATTGACTTTCCTCATTAATCTTTAAGTGATTTTCACCATTATTAAATTATCTCATATGGCTTCCCTTTGTGCTGCAGAAAGTCCAAGATTAAGACTCTTTCCCTGTTCCATATTTCTTGTCTTCTATAAAAGATAGAGTAGACCTCCTGGGCTCTAGAGTAGGATTTAATGGCATCTTACTGACTGCTTATTTCTGACTCCAGACACTGATAGTTTCTGCTCAACATTACAGTTTCTTCTGTTATCTGCCTTATATCCAGTTTCTTTCTCTATGATACACACATTTTTTTTTGCTTAAATTATGTTTTTTTTCTCTCTGATACACTTGGGTTTAATTTCTCTCCAAGACATATATTGCCTTAGTACAAAAACATAACAATGATAACCCATGCATGCCTTCCGTCTCTATGCATGCATGCTATGTGCCTTTATGTGTGGGTGTGGCCATATGTATGTGTGTCTGTGTGAGCTTCTGAGAACCCCCATACCTTGTTATGCAAGGCAAGTAATTCTACTGTAGTTATATTCCTAGCCCACCTAGCACAAATTTCTGCTACTGAAAATAACTTTTATATTTGCTACCAAGCTGTTTCCAGGTTTATTTCTTTCTTAATTCCTATGAAATAGATGTTTTCTCTCTGAAACCCATAGACAGTGATGTTGAGAATAGGTACCAAAGAGCTTAAGTACTAGAGTCTCAGAGCATCTTCTGCTGTGCTAAATCTGCTCTTTAGGCTTTTCTTAAACAGGGTGTATCATCATTTTCTCATCTGTGGAGATAATGACAGCTACTAAAAGAACATATTTAAAAGATCATGCTTAGAACTGGTTAATGCATAGAAAGTAGTGACCAGCTAAAATGTGCCCTGAGACTTTTAGCAATTTTGACAATTTTTTCTACATATATCTCAAATACTTCAAAGTCATTAAAATTTTAAAGTAGAGAATTTATCATATCATTATTGAGAATACTACAATAAGTGGAGGGAAGAAAAGTATCACCTTCCTCCTGTTCATAGTCAGTGTTGAAAATAACTGATAAGGACTATATTTGCTGTAATATAGAGACACTTTCTTGCTATATATTAAATGGTAACACACAGAAGAACTATGAAGGACAAGGCCAAAGGGAAGTGAATGGACAATTGTTTGCTGGATAGTTTTATGTTAGCTTGACACATGGTAGAGTTATTTGAAACTTAATTAAGAGGGAACCTTCATAAGATCTAGCTGTAGGATATTTCTTAATTAGTGATTGATGGGGAAAGGCCCAGTTCATTGTGGGTGGTTTTTATCCCTCGGCCAGTGGTCCTGAGGTCCACAAGAGAACAGACTGAGCAGGCCAGGGAGCAGACCAATAAGTAGCATCTCTCCATGGCCTCTGCATCAACTCCTGCCTCCAGATTCCTGATGTGTTTGGGTTCCTGTCTGGACTTCCTGCAGTGATATATGCAGGAAGGGAAAGCAAATAAAACACTTTCCTCCCTAGTTTGCTGTTGGTCATGGTATTCCATCACAACAATACTAACTCTAACTAAGACAAGTTGTGAAGGCAGATGAAGATAAGAAAATGGGCGACCAAGATTCAGTGATAAACTGACAAATTCTCCAGCTTTTAGAAGGAATACAGAGGCTCAAAATGCTAAAATCAGAGCTTGGTCTTTCAGGTCTAGGTGGCTGCCTAGAGACTATTTCCAACTCCACTAAATTCCTAAAACATGAAATTTCCATGCAGAATTTGAGGTCAAGGTGCCTACATATTTAGACCAGGAAATTAAGGAGAAATTTTGTCATTAAATGTAGATTATATGTTTGTACCTTTGAATCTAATGTCCCGTTATTCTTGGTATATGTATCCTATAGGCCCATCCAACTTCTGATAACAAGGTCCCACTGCTATAATTGTAACCATAATATCACATTTTCTACTTAAGTTCTAATAATATTTAGGTTGATTTGTGATATGTCTTTCTGGTTACATTAGCAAGTATGTCTCAGAATTCCAGTTATTGTTTGTTCTCATATTGAATAAACACAGAGAAATTTTTGGGAGGTGTGAAGGATCGAATGGAAACCCATGTGTTTTCTTTCTGACCTACTGACTTACAATATTGTTTTCAAGCAGAAATGTCTTTGCTGACTGCTTTCATTCATCATTTCTTCAAGTCCTGTGGTATCGTTCTGTGTGTTTCAAAATGCAGTGAAGGTCACCACAGTCTGAAAAACTTAGAGATAACCCCCAATAGACTGTAAGATGCCTCATAAGAGGGCTCAGTCCATGCTCATTAATCCAGTTTGTGGAGATTCCATGTTGTTTATGTTCTTCTGCCACCTTATAGGATTCAATCCTTTGTGTAAGAACTCCACCTTAAATACAGAGATTTTATCAAATATTTGACAACCATAAAAATAAAAATCCCTTTGAAATAAGTGTGCTCTCCCTTCCCCATCTATGCACACATACACTCACACACACACACACACACACACACACACACACACACACTCAAATACATAAAGTAGCACTGGTTTTCTGATTGGATTCTGAAAAAGACAGAGCTTATTCACTTACCTTTGATTATTTAAAATACTATTTTGTTTTGAACAGTCTTCACTGTCTTTAGTATTTAGTAACAGCTTTGTTATCACAAGTTACTCTCTTCTCATTATGTTCTACAGATGTTCATACCCACTCCATTTAATAGTGGTTATGGAAACAGCAGAAGAGCAAAATAACAATGATTGAAAATAGAGATATTTCTTTACTGAGTTAGCAGGTATTCAGTGGTGAATGTTCAGTGCTTAAGTTGATAATGTAGATGGGATGGGAAGATTTTGGCAAATTCTGGCCTTTCTCCACAAGAAAGGGGTTTGCTAATTACTTGCTATATGAATTTATTCATGCTTTTCCATAAACAAAGTACTATTTGAAGAGAAAGATTATTGCTTCAATGAGCAAATTATCCACAAAGTTTTGTGATCTATATACATTAACCCCATTCCCCTAATATACATAATTACTAAAGCATGTATGATGTAATAATGTTAATATATTTAATGTCCTCAACCTCATACAACAGCATCTTTCACACAATTTTATGAACTAGAATTTATTTTTGTATTTTGAATTAAAGTTGTGCTCTGAAAACTTGTATGTAATATGTTAGGTTTTTCTTTCTGGAATGTCAAAAACTAAATCTATATCTTATTATACACATTGATCCATCAGTTACCTGAGCACATTCATTGTGATCCCCAAAGGGTATCTATTCTCTATGGTTAATATCAGTACATTTATTAATTTTCTACCTAGCTAATTGAATGCTGTAGATTATTTCCAACTCTTTATAAAATAAGTCATCTTCCCCCTTCTAAAACATGCAACTAAAATGGCTCCACCCTTCTTATACTTATCTCTTAGAGAACAGACTGTCAGCACCCTGTGGTTTCATAATGTGTTATTGCAATGGCCAAGAACACACTGAGAACACTCAATGTGAAGCACTCTGGCTCCCAGAAATTATGGTGGTTTATCTGTGATGCACTTTAAAATTAAGTTAGGAATGTGTTTTGATCGTGTAAGCTCCCAAGCTGGTAATAAAGAATTGTGACAGCTACTTGGAGAGGCATAGGGTTGATTTGTGGCAACCTTCTTGAGTGCTATAGTTGGTATTATAAATAATAAACTCCCCAAACATAATGAAGTAGTAAATGACAATAGAAAATCAATAATGCATGAAAACATTCCTGAGATTTACTGATATTTAAGCCATCCTCATACTGCAAGGTTCAAAGAGTGCTTGAAAACCACTTCCAAAGACCAAGAAATGATTGCTGATAAGATACTGTTGTGGGGGTGAAGGCATTACATAAATCCATTCATGGTTTAATAATCACCCAGATGCTTTAGTTCCCGTGGGAAGGAAAGTTAATGGCGACAGGTCAGTTAATTTATAGTATAGCTTTTTAATTGCACCAACATACTTCTTCTTTAAATACTGTTTTTCTTAAGGGAGAATACAAGCTGCAGGAGCTCTTCTTCAGCCCTTGTCTTTGGTAAAATAGAAAAACAAAATATCCCTAGTTAGCCACTTCAGAGACTGGCCCTTGGGATATAAATATGTGTCTGGAATCCACTTGCAAAGTTGACAGATAATGTATAGTTTTCTAGAGTGGACTGTATATCATTTCTAGCAGGACATGGGTTTTGTAAAGCGACTTAGAGCACCATGTATAGTGAGTAAGAATGCAGTACCTATGCATTCAACACTAACACAAATGTTTGTTATCATTCTATGATACTTTCAATGCTATTGAATTATTTTTCTCTATCGATAGACTGAAATAGCATTTGGTTTGGCAGTCGTGACCCACCAACTTACTGTCATTTGACCAAATGTGAAGTCTCTTTGCATTAGTATGGATTTGTGCCAGTTTTGTTGCATGCTACCACAGTGTTCCTGTACCTCTTCCCTTTCTCTGTGAGATCTCTGGCTACGTCATGGCTGTCTTGTCTTTGGAAAAAAAAACCCCACTTGTCTACTTGACCTTCATTCTTCATGATAAATCTAATGGAATTATTGACAGGAATCTAATGGAACCACTGACAGGGCCCATCTAGACAACCCAGAAGAGTTCCTGAACTGCCCTTGCCTGCTTCTCTACTGTAGATTATATTTTAACATTTCTTTTATATTCTTACTGCTTTTCTCAGACATTACATTTTGCTGATCTCTCCCACACTTGCCTGACTATTTCAGCCTTAATTCACAGAGAAAAATAAAATGGCACCTTAGTGACCAGACAACTTCTTATTAAGAACGTCTTCTGTATTTGAACTTTGCTTTAAATTCGAGAGCACATATGAAAATGTATCAGCGGCCATCTTGTGCATCCCCCCCCCCCCCCCCCCCCTGCTGTGGCGAAATGACTAAGGGCTCCCCATCTTCTCACCTTTCCCTTACTCTGGAGTGCCAAATTCATTATATTCAACTCTCTCAATGACCTCATACTACCTCCAAAATGCTCCTCACATCTGCAGATCTTTCTTTTAATGGTGACTCTTCATTATCATAAGGAAAACATACACATGATGCTGAGTAGTCTTATGTAGACTGGAGACAAGTTAGAGTTATGTGAAAGGAAGGAATTCCAGCTGTGAAAAAAATGCCTTCATGAAATCTGTGGGGTATTTTCTAAGTTACTGATTGATGGGGCAGAGCCCAGACCATTGTGGGTTGTTCCATACTTGAGATGATGCCCCTGGGTTCTATAAAAGAGCAGGCTGAGTAGGCCAGAGAAAGCAAGGCCGTAAGCAGCACCCTCCATAACCTCTGGATCAGCTCCTGTCTCCAAGTTCTTGCCATGTTTGAATTCCTATCCTGACTTCCTTCAGTGATGAACCATGATATGGAAGTGTAAGCCAAATAAGTAATTTCCTCTACAACTTAGTTTTTGGTATTTAGCAATAGAAACCCAAACTAACACACACATACACACACACACCTTTAAAAGATATTAATAAATAAAACGTAGAACGAAGGGCTGAGGAGATAACTCAAGCTGTATTGTGTTTGGCATTCTGATAAAGAGTTTGTTGTTCAGAATCTATAAGAAAAAAAGACACAGCAGTACATCTGTAATGCCAATAGCAGGAGCACTATGAGGTGGGGATGGAGACAGGAGAATACCTAGGGTTTAAAAAGTCTGAATTATGAGGATCTGATTTTTATTTATTTTAATAATTTAGGTATAGTAATTGTTGCTTAATTATTCCTAGAAAGTTTTAACTAATTAACTAATTAACATCCCAAACCCTGCCTCCCACTTATTCCCCCCTCACAGAGTTCCTTTGCTTCAATCTCCTTTCCCTTCTCTGAGTGGATGCCCCACCCCTTCCTGGGTATCTATCCTTCCACCCAGGTTCATTAAGTCTCTGCAGGATTACTTTATCCTTTCCCACTGAGACCAGACAAGGTGCCCCTTTGGGGGCAGTTCCCACTATCAGGCTACACCTTTAGGGACAGCCTTGTTGTTGGGGGACCTCACATGACAGCACATGTTGTTGAGTATATGGAAAAAGGGAACACTGTTCAGTTGCTGCAAACTTGTAAAATCACCCTGGAAATCAATCTGGCAGTTTCTTGGAAAATTGAAAATAATTCTACTTGAAGACTCAGCTCCTCGGCATATACCCAAAATATGCTCTACCATAGCACAAAGACATGTGCTCCACTATGTTCATAGTGGTTTTATTCATAGTAGCCAGAAACTGGAAGCAACCTAAATGTCCCTCAACAAAAGAATGAATACAGAAAATGTGATTCATTTACACAATTAAATACTACTCAGCTATTAAAACCAAGGACATTATGAATTTTGCAGGCAAATGGATAGAATTAGAAAACATCATCTTGAGTAAAATAACCCAGGTCCCAAAGGACATGCATGGTATGTACTCACTGATAAGTGGTTATTGACTATAAAGTACAGGATACCCATGATACACTCCACAGACCCAAAGAAGTTAAACAAGAAGGAAGACCCAAGAGAGGAGAGTTGAATTTTAATTAGAAGGGGGAATAAAATGGTCTTAGGAGGCAGATGGAGGGAGGGAAGAAGGTGGGATAAAGAGTGTGGAGAATGAAGTAGCAGGATCAGGTGTGAGGAGAGACAGGAGAGAGGGCTACAGGGTCAGAAGAATTAATGGAAATCTGCAGATGCCAGGGTTGGAGGAGGAATCTCTAGGAAGACCTGGGATGAGGGAGAATCCCAGGAGTCAATGTAGGTCACCTTAGCCAAGATGCCTAGCAGTGGAGACATGAAACCTAAAAAGATTTGGGTTTTATGAAAGGTTATGTCTATATAAATAAATAAATAAATAAATAAATAAATAAATAAATAAATGGAAATGAATTAAGGAGACACCTGATTGGTCTTAGACTTCTCTACATGCAAACAAAACTAACTCACCCTTCACAAATTTGAAAGAAACGTGACCATCATCAACATTAATATGGACCCTTCTTGTGAATAAAAGACCCTGTTTGGGCTTTCCTCTTCCCTTACAAGCCAAAGAAATTTTATCTAAAGTCCTCAGTACTTCCCCTAAGTAATGACTGAGTTTTTATGGATTCAAGAGTCCCTGATTACATTATTCTGGCCACCTTCCAAGTCTTCGTTTTCAAGTGTGGCTCAATCACTAAGTGTGAACTATCTACAGAGGGTACTAGGCTATGAGTACATGCAAAGCTTGGAGATATATTCAAGTGAAGCCCCACATAGCAAGGCCCAGGATAAAACTCAGAAGTAAAGGTCTCTCTATATATGATATGACTCTGTCTAGATGAGAATGCTCAAGATCCTGAAACTTCTATGTTTGAACCTGGAATTCTAGATAATTATTATTCAGAAATATCTGTCAAGAGAAGAAAAAAGTGTTTCCTTATATGTTTTCTTGGTCTGTAGCTTTCAAGTATGTTGGTATAAGGAACTTAGGTATTCATAGTCATTGGCAGGGCAGCAAGACAAATATCCAGGATGGAACAGTCATGTATGTCTACACAAGGATGACTAGTTACTTAATAATTTCCTTCTGGATTTCCTCATCCTCTATTAATTTATGTAGCCATATATTTTAACTGTATAATGTTATTACATCTATATTTAGAAAACAGTAGAATGGAACCTTAAATAAACCATGTAATCCAGCAACAAACATTTTAGATATAACATATTTCTTAAGGTAGGTATGCAGATGAATACTCAAAACTATTTCACTTAAAGGTTCATATTAGAAATGAGTAAACAAACAAACAAACAAAGTGCAAGGTTAAAACTAAAGTCAATAACGGTCAGTCTTGAGAGAAGATGGCTCTTTAACAGTTGATGATTTTTCCATTTTCAAACAAAAATATAAATTCTACAAAAACAACATGGGCAAAATGAAGCAAATTACCATATACAAAATATTACCAGAAGGATGATTAAAATCCTTTTCAAGGTCCCTGCTTGAATAAATATGATTGATGGGGAAGCGTTCACAACAGTAATGAGCAACAAAAAGTAGCCAGCCCCCAATTTTCAAGGTCACAGATCTATTAATGCAGGGACAACACTAAGGGAATAGAAAATATAATAGCTTCAATTTACTCATCCCTACAATTCACTTCATTGTGTTTTTTCTTTCTTCTTTTAGCCAAATGAATTTCTCCAATAAAAATCATTCTGAGAAATCCACACAGGCATGAAGTTAGACATTAAAGGGTTTTCCATTTTCTTTACAATTACTGTCTTACTTCTGGTGAATTCGGGGGAGATGCAGTTAGAAGCAAATGAGCCAATATTAAGAAGATAGTCCACCAAGTGGTACAGGACAAGGTCAGTGGATAGATCGACTGTCACTGTTCATTGGACATGGACTTAGCAATGTCCGCTGAGAGGCAGGTTGAATCAAAGTGATGAACTTGAGCCTTTGAGCTCCTGCTCTCATAATAGTGATGGCTTATTCTGTTTTCTATTTTTGAAACTTACATTTAGGTGCTGATAAAACATTGGTAAATTGTTTTCCTTATCATGGAGAGATTTTCTTACTCTATCATAGGGAGATTTTCTTACTCTCATGCAGCTTCTAGAAGCTCTGATGCTATTTCACCCTTTTTCCTAGAACGTAGTCTTCAGTTTTCTAACACCTCTAAGATAATTTTATATCACTTTATAAGCCAAGCAACCCTCTTTCTCATTACATTTCCTTCTAGCATTAATCCAGCGAAACCTTGTGATACTCTGTCAGCTAAGAAAGTTCTCTGAAACCTGGGCATGTATCCCTTTACAGGCCTTTAGGGATGGCAACATTAATAGTTATTTTTCTTGTCATTGTAGTAAAGTATCTGACAAAAGCAACTTGAAGAAAGAAGAGATGATTTTGGCTCTCAATGTGAGAGGTACATCATGTTGGCCAGTCATGTCAGCAGGGATACAGGTGGTTGGGCACCCTGCAACCACAGTCAGAATAGGGAAAGAGGGGACTGCCACTGCACTGAAGGATTTTGCTGGTTTTGTTTTGTTGTTTGTTTTCACTCAAGACCCCATGGAATGATGTTACCCCAGTGAAGTTGGGCATTCTAACCTCAATTAACCTAAGCTGTAAAATTCCACTAGAGTAAACCTATCCATTTGTTTCCATGGTGATTTTATATGAGAGTTAATATTGTCACACACATTATAAATCATGATACTATAAATATAAAACAGTATAATATTGTTCAGGTGACAGTATTAACCACCACAACATCCCCATGACACTGCTTCCTCTGGTTTCTGTTTACCTCTCCTTCTGAGGATAGGAGTCATCCACATCTTTTGGTGTTACGGTATTGAATGATTTCACTCTGTCAGATTCAGAAAAGTTCTATGGCTGCATTACTATGCTTTTAAGATAATTAGATAAACACTCATTGAAATGACCTTTAGTTGTCTTTCTGTGGCCTAGTAGGTTCATCAAGAAGTCTTAAAGGCCCTTGGTCCTCTGCAGAGTCCCTGAAAGAGCACTTAAATGTCCTGGTTGGAGACATGGATGCTTTTACAGAAGTAGGATTTTTTCATGACATCAATACATCTCTTTTTGATAGGTATCCCCTGTGCTTTGCATTAGTCCCTTAACACTGTAATAATTGTCAGTTTAATGCAAATGTTAGTAAGTGGATGTGTGAAGAAGGAAGGATAATGAAAAACATATCTTGGCTCCATTTATTTTTCTACTTTTAATGTGTATTATAACTATATAGTTAAAACATGGCAGGAAGCTACATGAAGAATAGAGTCTCCTGTTTGATTTCTGGAGTAGCTTGTTCCTTTTTCACTCAATTTAGTCACTAGCACTATTAATCAGTTAATTTTTTCCATTTATTTCCCTATATTGCTGTTCTGTATGTGTGTGTGTGTATGAACATATCTATATTTACCTCTGTATGTGAATGTCTCGGTGTGAGTATATATCTGTGTATTTGTATGTGTATATGATTGTGTGTATTTCCCTGTGTATATTCTTGCAATATTTCTTCCTGAGAACATGAGCAAGTAGGAACACATGTTCTTAATTTTATGGTGAAGGTAGAACTTTCTGCACACTCTCTGGATGTCAAATCCCTCACCTGACAATGTAACTTGTGATGTTTCCTATAAAGACTTGTGCCACTGACTCCATATTATATTGAACTTTACCACAGGCCTGGAGAGATTTGTAAGCTGTTCTAATGTGGGCCATTATGTAAGCAGTGTCTGTAGAGACCATAAGTAGATGTCTGCCATGCACATTCCTCTATGCCAGTCACGTCTGCAGTATCGGGCATAAAAACCTGATCAAGGACAAGAGGCGTTATGGCCCCAAAAGGGAGCTTGTGCCTCGTGGATGTTCAGACGGTTGCTGGCATCTCCTAACTCAGATGTGTTCCAGATTAGCCTTTCTAACCGTCAACATGCCCTCATATTTAGGCATAAAGGTACCCCAAGAAATGATTCCTTAATGGCTAAGATTGAGCAATGTTTCCTGGCCAGCACGATGATTCCAATATATTCTAATTTAATTCCGAGATGTCCTTAGCTTGGAATTTCTCTCAAGGAACCTGCCTTACCAGACAGAATGTCCTCAGAGTGAGCAACAGAGGTCATGCACATTCCTTAGGGCAGTCCCACAAAAGTCAGAACTGTTTTACATACTAGAGAGTAATCGAAGGGCTTCCCTCACTCAAGGGCGGTAGCTAGAATTGTTAGGTCGGAACTTCCAGGTGTGTGCCTCCAGCCAGCAAGACCCAGAGAATTAGCAGGAAATGCCAGATCGGACT